>QAXK01000142.1:0-11364 GCA_004335735.1 Chlorella sp. KRBP
GCACACGCTCACGCTGGGCGACGACGCCAACCGGCCGTGGGTCAGCAACCTGGGCCTGTCGTGGATCGGCAAGGTGACCACGCTCACGGCGCTCAACCTGCAAGACTGCACGCAGCTCACCAACCGCGGCCTGCTGCCGCTGCAGCAGCTGTCGGGCCTGGCGGCGCTGTCGCTCAAGGGCTGCAACAAGGTCAACAACATTGGGATGGAGGGCCTCAGGCACAACACGGCGCTCACCTCGCTCAGCCTCACCGGATGCGTGCGGGTGAGTGGCGGGACGGGTGGGCAACGGCACGGGTGGTCAGTGGGGTGCATGAGTGGCGTGCAGGTGTACTGCCAGCGTGTCATGTGTGTTGCGGGTCGGCACCGCAACGGCACCACCACCGTGCGCGTTCATGTTTTTATTGCTTGCGCAGGTGTCGGACAAGGGCCTGCTGCCTCTCACCGAGCTTCCCAACCTCATGAGCCTGTACCTGGGCTGCACCAAGGTCAAGGATGAGGGCATGGAGTACCTGGCGCGCATCACCACGCTGCACGACCTGCACTTTGCTCGCGAGGCCATCACCGACGCCGGCATCATGCGCCTCAGCACGCTCACCAACCTCGAGACGCTCGCGCTGCGCGAGTGCCACCAGGTGAGGCCGCAACCGTGCCGCAGCTGCCGGTCGGGTCGCCGGCCAGGACCGGATCCCGGGCGCGGGCGCAGCGTAGCAAGGCCGCAAGCTGAACGATGGGTCCGCGTCGCCTGCCGCAGGTGACGGGCGACTCTCTCTCGGCGCTGGCGCCCCAGCTCCCAAACCTCCAGTCGCTGGATCTCTTCCAGAGCTACGACTTCGACGACGTGCAGCTGTCCAAGTGCCTCGACTTTTTGGGCAGCGTCACGTTCCTCGACCTGCGCGGCACGGTGGTGTCGGAGGAGGGCATCCAGCAGCTGGCGCGGCTGCAGAACCTGCAGAAGCTGTGCCTGGCGCCCAAGACCGAGGTCCGCGTGGAGCAGCACCTCTGTGTGGTGTCGCACCTGACGCAGCTCACGAGCCTGGCGATCAACAACTGCCGGCTCGTCTCGTTCGACCTCATGGAGTCGCTGGCGTCGCTCAAGCTACTGCGAGAGCTCGACATCAGCAACAACGGGCAGGTGAGCCGGTGGGCTGCTTCGTGCTGCGTCGCAAGCTGCGCGCGAGGCGATGCACAGTACGTGGGCGGCGACTCGCCGAGGGGCCTGGGCGTGGTGTGCAGCTGCTGACCTTGTGCCTGCTTGCTTCGCCACCTGCGGTCGCCTGCGCAGACCACGCTTCGCGCCACGGACGTGAGCGTCGCGCGGGAGCCCGTCAACGACGGCGCCATCCGGGCCATGACCAACATCACGAGCCTCACCTCCATCGACCTCTCTAGGTGCGCGCGCGCGCGGTAGCTGTTTGGTTCGCGCACCCGCTCACACGCACAGACCTGGGGTGGGACTGCCTTCCCGTCGGCCGCGAGCGGCGCGCTAAACGCATCCATCGCGACCTCACACTCGCTCCTCTCCCCCACGCGCGCCCCCAAATCGCAGGCGGTCCGTCCACGAGGAGCAGCTCAACGTGCTGGCGGAGCACCTGCCCAAGCTGCGCACGCTCTTCGTGGTCGGCTGCCCGGTGCTCTACGAGACGCTGCAGGCGCTCCACCGGCGCTTCCCCGAGCTGGTGATACACCGCAAGCCGCTGCACGACCCGCCCACGGCGCTCTCTTGCTCGTCTAGCGAGCACGGATTCGGCTAGGGCAGCGACGCACGTAGCGCGCGTAGCTCTGACCCCTCGGACCTGCGTGCCGCCGCGCGGCGCCGTCGCTCTCCCTCCGCGGCAGCTCCGGCGTGGCGCACTGCAGCAGCGACAGCACTCACCAGAGTCCCACATACAACCTCAAACTTGTTGACGTGCCGCTTGTCGTCGTTTGTTTGGTGGAGAGAGTTCACAACGTTTGGTTTCGTTGGGCTCCAGGATGTATATCTGCCTGCTCATGTTGGCGATTGAAAGCAGACATGCCGCCGCCCAGGCAGCGCGTGAGCGAGTGTTGCTAGCGCTACATACCTGCAGCGAGTGCGTGTGAGAGCGGAGAGGGAGAGAGAGAGGGGTGCTTGTGTTTCATCAGGGGCGCGCCACGGGGAGGCGGGCGGTGCCTGCTGGCGCTGCGTGCGTGCGTGTGACTGTCCTGCTTCCCCGGACGGGCACCTGATGAAGGCTGCAGTGGTTGGGTTGCTCAGGGGTGGACGGGACACCAAGGCATAGTTGAGAGGTGCTTTTGCCTGCCCTTCCTTCCCCTCCCGGCCCCCACGGCTGCTCGGTCCCGCCCTCCCATGGCGTGCGCCTCCGCGCTGCTTGGAACTGCAGCACGCGGGGGCCACTTTGCAGGAGGTGGGTAGCAATACTGCACGGTCTGCAGAGGCCTGCGCGGGCACACGCGGTAGAGCAAGCACAGAGAGTGAGAGCGTGTTGCGTGCACGTCGAACACAGAGGATCAGTCCTAAGGATGCTGGTGTTGTGTTCTCCCATAGTGGTACATCTGCAAGCCTCGGTGCCTGCGACGAAACACGGGCCCAGGGTTGGTGGCCCCGCCCCTGAGTGCCTCACCACACAGACTGCACCAGCTGCTCACAAGACGACGCCGTGGCATACACAAATGCTCTGAGGACGTGATGCAGGCTGCAGCAGCAGGCAGAGCCCAGCCGTGCCCCCCTCAGCGCCATCGGCAGCGGCTGAGCCAGCGCAGGATGCCCGCAAGCGCTGCTGGCAGCGTCGTGGAGGCTGCGCTGCCCCGGCTCGCGCTCGATTCTCCGCTGAAGGGCCAGTTCATCATCCCCGCCGAGGAGTCGCAAGAGGCGTTGCGCGGCCGCACGCCTGAGCAAGTGCAGGCCTACCTCTTCTCGCTGGTGGAGCCAGCATCAACGCTAGCGCGACCTCCCATCTCCAACTTCAGAGTCGGGTGCGAGCGCGAGCAGGGGTTCATCCTTTTGCTGGATGGACAAGGTCGGCCACAGCGCCCACAGCAGTGCGGCTGCAGTGCTCTGGCGCGTGTGCAGGGCCGTGGCATTGGGAGCGAGTGGCGCCATATACGTGGGCGTCAACCTGGAGTTCCCGGGCATGCACCTCAACCAGTCGGTGCGTGCCGCGATCGTGTGTGTGTGGCACACCTCCCAGCCATCGCATTGCGCGTGTGGCTGATGCTCATGGCTTGTACACGCCCACGAATTGTCCATGCATGGCATGGCTCCCCCTCGCCGCACCTCCCCGCCAAACGTTCGTGGTGGGCTGTGCCGCTGCGTGCAGATCCACGCAGAGCAGTGCCTGCTCCTCAACTGCCTGGTGCACGGCGAGCGCGGCGTAAAGGTGCTGGCCGTGTCCGAGGCGCCGTGCGGGCACTGCAGGCAGTTCTATTGCGAGGTGGACAATGCGGTGCGCGGGCGCGACTGTTTGCCAAGTGGCCCGAATGCATCCAAGACAGCCACTGAGAGCACTAGCCCCTGGCCCAAGCCACCTGGCGCATCCTCGACGGCCAGCAGCCTCAGCTCCGGTGCCAGACCGCTCAGTGGCACAGCCTCACTGCACTTCACGGCGTTGTCGGGTGACTGACCAGGGGCCACGTGGCTCACAGGGCATGCGCTAATGCTATTGTGCTCACTGGCTGGCACGCATCCCGTGCGCAGGACGACGTGCTCTTTGTGTTTGGCGCCGGCCTGCACTGGCTTGAGCACCACCCCTCCGCCAGCGCAGCCAGCCTCGACGCCGCCGTCGCCGCCACCACCACCACCACCACCACCACCACCACCACCACCAATGGCAGCACTCACAGCAGTGCGCCACACGCGCCAGCTGCCAAGCCGCGGCCCATGGCGAGCTACCGCCTGGACCAGCTGCTGCCGGCGCGGTTTGGCCCCGCTGACCTCATGTCGGAGGATGAGACGTTCCCCTTGCTGCTGGCGCCGCAGCAGAACCAGGTCGAGGTGGCGCCGGGGGCGCGGGCGCGGGCGCAGGAGGAGGTGGCGGCGGCGGGGGAGGCAGGCAAGCGGGAGGGGGGCACCGTGGTGGACTCGGTGCTTGGGGAGGCGGTGCGGCAGGCTGAGCTGTGGGCGAGACAGGTGCGCGGATAATAACTTCTTTCGGGTGCAATGCCATGGTCGTGTGCACAGCACCTGGGATATCTACAGCGCCAGATGTCCCTCAGCACGAGTTGTGAGCCGTGTGGCATCCATACGCACGCCATGCCATCTGGTGCGCCATCTGGTGTTGCGTGTGCCGCATTGCGTCGAGCGCGCAGAGCTACTCACCCTACACCAAGTCCCCGTCCGGTGCCGCCATCATCACCAAGGAGGGCAAGGTGTTTGCCGGGCCGTACGTGGAGTCTGCCGCCTTCAACCCTAGCCTCACACCCTTCCATGGGGCCTGGGTGGCGGCGGTGGCAAACCATGTGTCTGGCTTCGACCAGGTGCGAGGATGCTTTTGGGTGTGATTGGCTGACGAGCAACAAGCCGGCTGGCAAGGGACGGAACCTGGTGCATCTGGCGTCAAAGAGCTTGTGGTGGTGGTGTCACGTGTGGTGCGCAGATAGCGCATGTGGTGCTGGCCCAGCTCCCTGACGCCAAAGTGCAGCACCATAAAGGTATCGAGGCGCTGCTGCAGACCGTGAGCCCTGGCGCTCGCCTGACCAACGTGGCGCTGTGCCGCACGTGACCTGCCCGCACGTGCCCGCCCACGCCATTCATCGCCGGGTCAGCCTCTTGATGTCCCCCTTTGCGTGCCTACCTAAACCTTTCTATTCTTCGTTATTCGCGACGCGCTGCTCATAGTGCGCTGTGCGTGCTGCCGGGAATGGATGCAATGCAATGTCATGTACGCAGGCCAATGCAGGGCCTCCAGGACGGTGGAGTGTGCACCCAGTGATGGTGTGCCGCGGCGACACGCATGGGTCGCCATGCCCTGCGCCACGCGAAAAGAGCTTATCGCCACAGCAAATAGCTGGGGCTGCACAGCTGCGCCCAGCCCGCTGCAGCATCAGCACCTGCTGCCCCAGGGCGCTCTTGAGGCGAGCAGCATCTTCGACCATGGGCTGGGCGTATGCTGGCGAGACGGGCATCCTGGCCGGCGTGGGCTGGGCGGTGCTCGTCAACTACCAGGAAGCGCTGCCCTACTTTCGGCGGCCGTGGATGCACCTCACGGGCGCGGTCGTGGGCTATGTGGGGATGAAGCTGGCGACCGAGTGGGAGGACCACGTCCTGCGCTCCATCATCGACAGCTACGAGCGCAAGGGCTACACCATCCCTGAGGACCGCAAGGCGCTGTTCGACACCACCACGCCCTACAAGTGATCCCCACACAGGGCACCATCGGCGAGGAGCGGCATCGGGACCCATGCAGCAGCCGCAGCAGGCGGCGCGACATGGGCATGTACAGGACAGGGAGTTGGCGAGCGGCGACGGCGATGGGCGCATGATTGGTTCTGGAGCAGCAGGAGCAGCAGCAGCAACTCGCTGCAGGAGCAGGCAGGCAGCGTGTGTTGTGGCAGCAGCATGCCTGCGGCCATCTGCTTCAGACTCTGGCGCAAGCCCAATGATTGCAACGACATGTCACGTCAACGACGGAGAGGCAGGAGGAGACGAGGAAGGGTCGGCCTGACAGGGGGGATGCTCCAGCGCGCCAGCACAGTATCCTAACGCAGTTATGGGTCATGAGCAGCACAAGGCCGCGGCCATCGTTAACAAATACAATCCACCAGGGGTCAAGCGCTCGTTCTAGGCCTGCGATGGCGAGGGCGGCCCGTTGGCCTGCCCATCCGTCGTTGAGGGAGAGCGCTGGGGGATGGCCTTGGCCTGCAGAGATCACCAGCACAGCCAGCGCACAGCACAGCAAAAGCACATCAGCTGCGCACGTCGTACGTACGCGCACGAAAGGCAGCAGCATGGGCGCTCGCACGCACCGTGGTGAAGTCGAACTTGTAGATGCGCGCGACGCCCAGCAGGTGCTCTGGCAGCTCGTCCTGCCCGTTGCCCTGCACCACAAAGGCGTTCTCCCAAATGACGTGCGGCAGGCGCTGCAGGTACGTGGTGATGGCGCGCCGCGCCAGGAACGTGTACTGGTGCAGGTCGAGGTCCACCTCAAAGTACATGTTGGAGCCCTGTCGCCCTTGATAGAAGGAGTGCTGCGGACGCGTAGCGACACACACAGCGCGGACGGCGCAACATGTACGTTGAGCGCTGGGACGTACTGTGCTGCCCGGCGCAGCACAGGCTGAGAGAGTCTGCGCAGGCACTTCGGCACAGCTTGCAAGCGTGCTGCTGCCAGCGCACCTGTGGGCGCGAGAGGATAGGCTTGTCGTTGTAGGTGAGCAGCAGCTTGTGCTCGGCGGGCGACAGCGGGCCCATGCGCACCCACTCGTCCACGTTGACGACGCGCGGGATCAGCTTGAGCCTGCACAAACGCGTGCATTACGGTCAGGTTTGGGTTGACGGACAGCCAACCAAGAGGCGCACATATGCATGCTCGCGCGTCCAGTGTGCAGCATGCCGGCCCAGCCCGACCTTGTCCCCGCCCGCCGCCCGCCTAGGCCTACCTGTCGCGCGTGGCTGAGCCGTCTGCCTCTCTCCCGTTGGTGATGAATCGCTTGAAGACGGCCAGCGCCTTTTGGTTCTCGAACTTGCTAGGGTCAAAGTCCTCGGGCAGGCGGAAGTAAAACACAATGCTGACGCCCTCGCCGTCCTGGGGGCCAAACAGGGTCGCCTGCGGCCACGTGCGCGGTGCACACATCAGGCGTCTGGCCAGCGATATAAAAGATGGAGCGAAGCAAGGCACTTGGCCACTGCGGCATCTGATGCACCTGCTGCCGTCACTCAGAAGCCGTGCAGCATCCTTGCTGGCACAAGTCTGTGCTCCCCGCGCCCCCATTTGCAGGTACGGCCCCCGCAGCGCCCGCACCATGTAGAGTGGGAGCTGCATGTTGAAAATGAGCAAAGGCGGCAGCGCCACGTCTCCTGCCATGACTGGCTGGCCCACATTGGGCAGCTGTATGAGCTTGGCAATGTGCGACTGCTTCTTGGGGAAGTTGAAGATGTCTGCGGCCGCGAGCTGGTAGATGGCAGGCTGGCTGGGCTGTTTGATCTGCACGACGATCGATACACATCAAGCACGCACGCACACAGTGGCAGCATCACATCTCTGACGCAGCTCTGGGCGTGGAGGTGTTGAAGGGATGGGATGCACCGACACGGGCTGGCGATTCTGCATAGCGTGGTAAGGCAGCCTAGGGCGGTCCTTACCTTTGTCTTCATGTAGTCGAGGCTGCGCAGGTTGAACACGCTGGCCGAGGCGTCCTCCCAGCAGCGGCGCACCTCGAGCGCCGACATGCCCTTGTCACGCGGCTGCACACACGGCGCACACGCCCGCACACGCGCACACGGTAAGCATGTAAGCATCACAGTGACGTGCTCAAGCCAGGTGGCGTACGGCTAGGCGCAGGTGACTCGGATACGGTAGCAGCGGTTAGCCCGCACTTTCAGCGCACAGCTTGTGGCCCACCATGGGCCCACCCAGCTGTTCACAGAGAGCAGAGGGTGAGGAGCAAGCTCCTGCTGTTGACCCACGAGCACTGCCGAGGCGGGGGCCTTGGTCAGCTTACCTGCATGGAGCACCCGGCGTCTGGCCTGTCCCCCGTGCGCCTGCTGCCATGCGTTGCGGCCTTGGTGCCCGCCAGGGACACCCTCTCCCCAGGCCCACCCCCTCCACCGTCGCCCTGCTGCTCTTGCTGCCGGCCCATGCTGAGCCCGTCGAGTATGCTGAAGCAGCCCAGCTTGCGCCCTGCCTCTCCCACCACCTCTGACTCTGTCTCGGACCCTCCCTGCACATCCACGTCCGTGGCTTGAACAGGCCCCTGTTCCTGTCCCGTGCCTTCACGCTGGCTGCTGTTGGGGTGCTGCTGGGGGTGTGCCTGGCGTGAGGAGGCGGGGCCGTGCAGAGGGGAGGGCTGGTGCTGCGAGTGGCTGGACCCCAGGTGGTGGTGGTGGTGGTGCCCTGAGGAGGGAGAGACGATGCCGGCGCCGCTCTGCCTCTGGCTCTGCACGCATGTGAGCAGCGCAGAGTGCGGTCGCCAGCTCAGGCGGGGGTGCGCTGGGGCCGTGCAGGTGTGCGGCCTGCCGCTGCCTGGGCATGCTGTGGCAGAGGCAGGAAGTGAGAGGCGGCAGCGCACCCTGCTGCCGTGCAGTCCGTCTGGCCCGTCGTGCGGCGAGAGCACCTGGTGGTGGCCGCTGCGCGCCGGCGTGCCCGGTCCCAGGTCCCCGAGGTGCGAGCCTGCGCGCCCACATGGTGTGCGGCACGCACATGCAGCGGAAAGGATGGGATCTGTGCTAGGTGAGAGAGAGCAACGCATCCCTGCGCGCTGCAGGGCCCGCCATCAGTTGCGAATGGTGGCGCCTGCCTCGCCACCGCAGCGTCCCTGTGGCGCGTCGCTGGCTCACCGTCGGTGACCGAGAACTCGTCCTTGCACGACAGGAAGTCGTCGCCTTCGTCTGCGTGCATCGAGAGCGATGCGCACCTTGTTGGCTTCGACCCGAGCGGCACGAAGCGTGCACGCAGGGACAAGGTCGACAGTGTATCACCTTCGTCCCCGACGTGCAGGCGCTCCACCGTCCTGCTGCGCTGATGGTGCTGGCCGGGTGCTTGGCCGTGCGGCACGGCCAGCGGGATGGACGCAGAGCCGTGCCCATTGGCGCCCTCGATGGGCGCAACAGGCGACGCGGAGGACGATGTGGCGGCATCGTGGCTGTGCAGCGCGTTGCCCGGTTTGCTCGGTGGCTGGTGCTCCTGCTGCTTCTTGCCCCCCAGCGACTGCTGCGAAGCGCCTGGCGGGTCGCTCGTGCTCGGCGCGCTCAAGCAGCATCCCATCTTGACGCCTTGGGGTGCTGTTGGCTCTCCTCTTCCTGGCCGCGCTTGCTGACTCTCCTTTGCCCGCAAGCGCATGGGCGAATCCGCGATCAAGGAGGAGGAGAAGAGCCAGCAGGAGCAGAGCCATCTTGCAAGTGGCTTGGCAACATGTGCAGGAGGTGGCACGGAGTCGCGCACCTCGCCCGTGCGCAGGAGCGCAGTAGCGGTGTGGGCAGGCAACCCCACCCCCCGCACGCTCGTTCCCCCCCAAAAGCAGTCAACACGGTGAAAACAGGGCCTGCTGCCAGCCCCGCATGCCCGCCGTGGGGACGCTGGACCGTGAGAGAGGAGAACGAAATGTGAGCAGTCTCATTCCAAGTGTCCGGCTGAGATACCCGCCGGTGCAGTAGGCAGGGCCCCCAGTGCGGCAATCAGTACACTGGACGCACTTCCGATGCTTTGTACATGTTGGTGATGGAGGGGAGGGGGCAGTGCTGCTACCATGCCCCACAAACATTTCTAAACTCTGTCGAGGGCAACCACGATGTGTGCACAGAGTCAACCCGCACGCCCAGGGTGGCTGCCACTAGCATGCCACCGTAGCCAAGAGTCAAGAAGCATCGAACCCTCAACCCCGGCGCCAGCCAGCCTGCGCGCACACCACGAGCCATAGCAAGAGTAGAGCCAAAAAGAGCCATCAGCGCAGCCCTGTCGCCTACGGCTGCACGGCCTCCAGGCCTCCAGGGCATGGGACAGTGTGTTTGTGCGGTGCTTGCCTCATTCGGGGGTTGGGGGTTCCAGGGAATGCTTGTTGGGGGGCTCAGTGGCCGCATCATCACCCTGAACAGGCAGGCTGCAGGCACAGTCTGGGAGGGATTTGCAGTGCACGCGCGCCTGGCGACTGTGTGCAACCCAGGCACACGGATACCAGTGCCACACACAAGCCGGAGTGAGAGTGCACCTTGCCACGCAGCCGCAGGCAGTCCCAGGTCACCTGTGACAGGAGGCGACCGCCCCGCTGCCCACCACATGGCAGCCATCAGTGCACATGCGCCCGTCTGGCCCACTGGCCCCTCTCAGCGTGCCAGCCGGCTCGGCACCGCCACCACATGTGCAGTCGCTCGTGCTGCGCACCTCTGGGCCCCAGCAAGGCCGACTCATGCCATTGCCAGCCTAGCCACGGAAGCATCCGTTGAGCGCGATGCAACATGCTGGCCACAACACCCGGCTGCCAGCGCTGCGTGGCATGCAACAGACTGCCCACTCTACCCCAAAAAGCGCACGCAACGTGACACGCCCAGCCGCGCACCCTGGCCCCCCCAATCAGTGGCCATCCTCGACATCAGCAAAGGTGGGCAGCCTCAACGCTCCATACAGATCCTGCAGCAGCGAGCGAGTCCACCCTGTATCGAGAATGCAATCCAAAGGCCGCACAGGTCAGGGCGCCCGTGGCGTTCCAGACTGCTGCGCTAGACCAGCGTCCGCGTGCGCGGCAAGCAACTGCAGCGCCGTATGAGGGTGCAGAATGACACAGCCGCAAGGCGGGGGCCGTGCCCTGGTTGGGTAGCAGCAACAACAACAGCAACAGCAACCGGCCTGCAGCTGCTAACGGCTGCGCTGACTTGGTTTCGCAGCCACCCGAGCGCTGGTCAGTATGGGCAGGGGAGTCGGCCAAGGTGCTCTGACGCTGCGTGCCCGCAGGGCAGGAAACTAATGATGGATGCTCCACGCCACCCTCCCCCACGTGCTCCCATGCCTTGCACTAAGGCCCTCTCCGATTCCCTCCGTCCTGTACGCCGCCCCGGTGCATGAGCGCATGGTGCTACCCGCCACGGCTGGTGCCAGCACAGCACACAGGAAACGGTGAGAAAGCAGGCCCCGGGTGCATGGCAGGCACGGGCGAACCGCGGGCGCACCACAAAGGGCAGAGCCAGGGCGCAGGGACCCTGTTGCTACTCTGGCAGTCACGCGTGTCCATGTACAGGGACGCCCTTTGCTAGCGGTTGCCAGGCGGTGGCGCGTCAGCGGTCTCGTCACCCAATAGTAGCTAAAGAGGAGGGAGCAGTAGAGATTAGAACGGGGGGGCGTGCTGTTTTCTACGTCCTCGCCAGCTGCCTGCGCAGCGCTCTCTGCCTGGCGCCAAGCAGTGTGCGAGCACTGCCGGCCCTTGGAAGAGAGGCGTGCGCAAAACCAGCGGGCGAGCACGCTGCTGGGGCAACCGCAGCCGGAGCAAGCTTGCCCCCACGCGGCAGACGCTGAGTCTGTTATGCTCCCGTTAGAAGTGCAAATAGTAGCTCTGCCAGCAGCTGAAATGAGGACGAGCCGGGGCCTTAAGCTCTATGACTGCATCATGCGCTGGAACTGCACAGGGCAAGTCAGAGCAAGCACAGCGCAAACGGCAATGAACGAGTGAGCGTGGGAAGAGGCTGACGTTAGCCGGTACGAGCTGCTGCACGGACTGCTGCCATGCAGAGGGCTGATGCAG
>QAXK01000144.1:0-18623 GCA_004335735.1 Chlorella sp. KRBP
AGGCTCGCCCACTTGTGCCAGATACACGGGCCAGGACGGGTCGTTGTCCGCGCTGCTGGGGTCGTAGCCACGGGGAAACATCTCACAGAAGGCCTGCCCGCCGTAGGGTGAGCCGTCCACGGCATACCAGGTGCTGGCCTGGCTGCTGTCGCACGTGACCCAGCAGTCCTGTACGGCTGGGCAGTCGGTGATGACGTCGAGGCCGGGTGGGCACTGCTGCGTGGAAGCTGGCACGGCCTCACACTTGGCCAGGTCGTAGCCAAAGAACTGCAGGTGGGCAGCATGTGGGGGACACGTGTGTGGTCACCTTGCTCAGCGCACACTACACCTCGCTTGGTTTGCTGGACTGTCTACGTCATGCTGCCCTGCCTGCCCAGTCACCATTGCCCCGCTCTCACCTGCGTTCCCAGGAGCGCCCAGATGAATATCAAGAGCAGCAGCAGGACCGACAGCCACGAGACGGCTGCCACTGACGAGATGAGCACCTTGATGATGCGGTTGAGGCTCTTCCAGCTACGCGCCAGGCGGAACACTCTGAGCAGCCTGAACGCTCTGAGTACCGACAAGTAGCTGCCCAGGGCGTTGCTTGCTGGGCTCAGCTCCACCACCATCTCCGCCAGCCCTGCCAGCGTCACGACTCCGTCAAACAAGTTCATGCCCTCCGAGCAGTAACGCTTGACGCCCAGGCCCACCAGCTTGAGTGCCATCTCAACCACGAAGAACATGGTGAAGACGTAGTTGGTGTAGGTCATGCCATCGTCCAGGGAAGAGGGCATTCGGTACCTGCGGTGTGTGATGGTGCGGTCAGAGGTTTCTGTGGCCTGTTCAAGGTGGCAGCACCCAGACGTAATCAGTGTGCGTGCAACTGGCTGTGTGGCACTCACCATGTGAGTGCCATGGCGATCGAGTTGAGGATGATCACTGTCATGCACACAAGTTCAAACTGCTTAGAGCACACCAGGCGCTCCAGCCTGCCGCGCCAGCCGTGGTTGGGGTGGTGCACGGGCACGTCTAGACCAGCGCTGGCTGCTGCACCCTGGAACGGTGTGACGGCCGCCTGGTGGCCTGGCTGCGAGGAGGCGTCCAGCTTGCTGCGCGCCGCCAGCAGGTGCTGGCTCTGCTCCCAGGCGGCTGTGGAGCTGTGGCGCTCCACCAGCCGCCCGTCCTCTGCAAGGTATGACACGGCCTCCGCTATGGGGCCGGCGGGCGGCTGGCTGCGGGCGCCTGGAGCAGGGTCCGTGGGGGGCTGGGACTGCGCTGGCACGCCTGGTGACGAGCTGCGCAAGGGCGGGAGGCCGTGGCGAGACGGCGGTGCGGGGATGGTAGGGCTGTAGTCTAGGGGAGGGAGGGTGGTCACTTGGGACGTGGGCTTGGCCTGCTCATGCGGGGCTGGTGGTTCAACGTGCACTGGCGCGGGATCAGGCGGGCCTGGGTGGCGCGGTGCGGTGGCGGGCAGGGCGGTGCGGCGGCGCGTCATCTCGTCCTGTGCGCGCTGGCGTGCCTGCTCGTCCTCCAGGGCCTTCTCCTCTGCGCAACGCAGGTGCACGTGTGCAGGGCAGAGCCGAGCAGCAGTGAGGTTCGGCCTTGCTACGTGTCGCCCAATAAGTGCAAGCTGCTGTGGCAGGGCATCTCGTTCCCACGGGCGGGTTTGTCCAACAGGCACACACTGCCGGCAGCAAGCCAGGCACGGGCGGCACTCACGTTCTTGTCTGTCTCGCGTGAAGAAAAGATAGAGGACCGCCAGCGCCAACGCGAGGATGAAGAAGTTTCCCAGGATCACCATGGCCACGTGCAGCGGCCATACCCACCACGAGATGCCGTCCTGCACACGTGCCACGGGCAGGGCACAGCACGGCTTTCGCTTGCTCAACAGCATCCCCCCACACATGCACGCTGCACGTCCTTCCCAGTAGCTTATAAATACCTGGCAGTTGTACATGATGTCGGCCCAGTCCGACAGCGTGATCGTCTGGAACACGGCCAGCGCCGCCAGCGCAAACGTGTCAAAGCTGCGCTCCCCACCAACACCCGGATTGCCCCAGTTGGTGCACCAAAACCCATACGGCTCACTGGCCCCATCCGCGGGAGGGCCAGCACTCCACTGGCAGATGTGGCCCTGCCCGCCGTTGTTTCCGATCCCCGAGACGGCCACTGGCACACCCGAGGCGTTGCTCCACACCACCGACGCAGTGTCTGGCGCGCTGCAGACCGTGTCTGTGAGATCATCTGGCACCGAGTACTGCACGCCCCACAGGGTGCCTGCCGCGCCCGCGTCAGCCAAGGTTGCGTTGGTGAAGTCGGGCACGCCGCAGCGGTTGCTGAGCTTGCCGGCGTACAGTTGGACCGTGGTGACACCAAAGACGGCGAAGTAAAACAGCGCCAGCATCATGACGTCCACCATGAAGGGGATGGAACGGATGAGGGTCATGACCAGCATCTGCACGTCTCAAAAAACGACGGGTGTACGCTGAGGTGGTCAGCTGGCCTACCCAGCACACGTGCTGCCCCACAGGGACTAGCTTGGCACGCTCACCCTGAGCTGCGGGATCTTGGTGATGGTGCGCAGCGGCCTCAGAGCGCGCACGCTGCGGATGGCCGTGAAATTGCCTACCGACGTGAACTCGAGGAACGACACGCAGACAATGAGGAAGTCCAGCACGTTCCAGCCTGGGGGAGCACGGCAACACCGACGAGCACACTGCATCTTGTTGTTACATGCGGCAGTGCTGTTTCACGGCTGTAGCCGCCCGCCACATCGCCCTCACCGTTGCGCAGGTACGTGTTGGGCTCCAGGATGAAGCCCAGCGCCAAAATCTTCAGGACTGCCTCTGCTGCAAAGATGGCGATGAAGCAGTAGTTGCTGATCTTGAGCCCCTGCCCCAGGCTGGTGGTCTCGAACCCCGGCCGGTTGCTGTCCAGCGACAGTGTGATGCAGTTTGCCAGGATGGTACACAGCATGAAGGCCTCAAAGGCGCGCCAGTGCACCAGCACGATGCAGCGCCTGCGTAGCCAGTTCTCCTTGCTGAGCAGCCACAGGGAGTCGGGCGCGAGCGTGAAGCTCACTTCCTGCAAGCGCGCGACATCGGGCACCGCATCCCGTGCCCATGCTGTAGGAGGCCCGTCTCAGGTGCTTCAGCTGCAGCCTCTCAAGCCTCTGAACCTACTGCAGCGCCCTGCACTGCACACCCAGCAGCGTCGCTCTGCAGGCGCGCGTGCACCCATGCAGTCTGCGATGGCGCCACTGGCCAGGGAGCCCAGGACACTCACATCGAATGGTTCTGGAGTGAAGAACCATCGCACGCGTGCGGCTGCACGCTGCAGCACTGTGCCCTGCTGCTGCTGGGCTCCTGGCGCGGGTGGGCCAACCTCCGCGCGCGGAGCCACTGGCGCGTCCGCCATGCTCCTCTGCGACGCCTTTACCGGCAGCACGCTCTAGCGGGCGCGCCGCTGCTGTGGCCGTAGCATTCGCTCGCTGCTGCACGACCTTGACCACGGAGGCCGTACGCCGATTTCACGCCCAGAGAGAGAAAAGGAGAGCAAAAGAATTGGTCTCACACTCTTCTTCAGCGCGTCTACAGCCCATGTGTCCCCTTGCATGCATGGTGCATCCGCAACGCAGCGCGATCGAGTTCGATATGAATGCACAGTCAGTGAGTGATTTCTCAGTCAGAGAGTTCAGCGCACTCCTCCAAGCTGTGGTTTACGAGATGGCGCACTCGCAGCCGCTGCTCTCCGGCTCCTCCGTCAGGCCTGCCTTGGCCAACGCCTCCAAGCGCTCGTGCACCTGCGCACACGGTGCCGCACGGGACCGTCACCATCCATACCGTCCCATGTGGCAGACAGCCATGCCACAAGGGTTGTTGTTGCGCGCTGCACACACCTGGGCCATGGCCGGGCGTGCCGCCGGGTCCTGGGCCCAGCAGTCGCTGATGATGGCACGCAGCTCAGGGTGCCAGTCCTCCTTGAGTGGGGGCCGGTAACCTGACGCAATGCGGCTGGCATACACCTCGATCTCAGCCTCTGCGGGCACACAAACATCACCACTCAGCAGCAGCACATGTGGGGCTCTTGGCTGACGATGCGTGCGTCCGTCTGCTGCAGCAAGCTACGTGTACGAGAGGGGCTTGCATGGCACGCCATGCCCATCCAGCGAACGGTACCGACGTGTGCATCGTGGTGGCCTTACCTGTCCCTGCGTTTGAGATGGCGTAGATGGTGAGGTACCGGGAGAAGAGCTCGTACCTGCACGCACACCCAGCACATGCAGAAGAGGGCACACGTCCCGCATGGTGCAGCGTGCGCCTTTCCTGGCGTAGGGAGCAAGCTTGGCACAGCCGCACTCACATGATGATAGCAAAGCTGAAGACGTCGACCTTTTCGTCGTACTTGTCCCCCCTGAACATCTCGGGGGCCATGTACCTGCACGCGCAGACAGGTGCCACGACACTGAAGCCTGACGCCCCACGGCGGTTGCTTGCTGTGTAGGGACACCAGCGCCTGTGCACGTTGCCAGCCTCTGGCGTGGCACCTCGCTCACATGAAGGTGCCCGTGCGCGCCGACATTTGGTCCGAGATCTTGAGGTCGCTGGAGGGCAGCACCGGCTTGTGCTTGAAGCTGTGGGAGAGCAGCCGGCTCATGGCGCGCGCGTACTTGGCGTCCCGCTTGGCGCCGCTGCAAGGACCAACACACGCTGCACATCACCTACCGTGCCACCAAACGACACGCATTCCGAGCCAGGGGCTACATGGCGCAGACTGCCATCGCGTGACCAACACACGCACGCACTCTTCGGGCGTCTTTATCGCCAAGGCTGCTGTCACGCCTGCGATGGACGCGGCGTCCTCCGCGCTGTGCGCCCTCGTTGCCGCCACCGCCTGCTGCTTGTGCTGCCTCCTGGTGAAGGCCACCAGGCCAAAGTCCGCCAGCTTGGCCGTCTGCTTGTCCTCGGACAGGAGGATGTTCTCCAGCTTGAGGTCGCGGTGGATCACAATGGGGATGCCTGCACGTCAAAAGCAAGCCATGGTATGTGCTGTCAGCGGGCACAGCACAGCACGGTGCAGCGCACGTTGACGCAACCAGGCGTATCTCACAGCGGTGCAGGTAGGCCAGGGCTGACGCCACGTGCGTGACCCAGCGCAGCGCTTCGGCCAGCGAGTAGATCTTCTTCATTGCCTGCATCTGCTTCATCACCAGCTGCTTGAGCGTGCCACCGCCCATGAACTCCTGCGAGGCACACGCAGCGCAGCGTCGTGCAGCGCGTCGAGGGAGGCACACGCCGGGGCACGCAAGCACAGCAACAGAGCTAGTGCAGCGGGTAAATCTCTTGCCTGCACGAGAAACATGCTCTCCTTGACGTCCTTGCCCCTGGCCGGGTCGTCGCAGCCCAGGCCCACGTACTCGACAATGTACCTGTGCAGCCACCAGGCCCGACATCAGCACTCTTGAGAGGGAGGGCGGGACATCACCGGTGCAACACACACTGTCTACAACCAGTCTCTCACTTGTGCTTGAGCTTGCGGTTCAGGGCGCATTCGTTCATGAACATCTCCAGCACGTCGTCGGCCTCGTTGACCACCTCCTTCTTGAGCCGCTTGACCGCCACCTGCTTGGCCTGCGAGCCGCGAGAGCCCTGGTGCGTCAGCTGTGGCTGGGACGTCTGAGCAAGCGTATCCTGTGACCGCGTGGCGAGACCCTGGGTGGCTGGCGGCCTCCACGTGGCCCGCTCCACCGTGCCGAAGGCGCCCTCTCCTGCAGGACACGTGCGCACCGTCAGCACGGTGACTTGAACTGCCGCTGGGCGACACATCTGCATGCGGCTGCTGCAAGCATGCATGCATGCTGTCCCCAGTTGCTGTGCAGCAGCCTGCCTCTTGCTGCCGGCGCACCGAGGGCCGCGTTGATCTCCAGGTCCTCTGCGTTGATCACCAGGTCGCTGCGGTCGCGGAGCGTGGCGAAGCTCTCCGTCAGCTGCAGTGAAGCCTGCACCTTGGCCCTGCGTGCACAGGATGGAGAGGCAGGCACGATGGGCCACAACAACTGCCGCTTGCCGGCGGAATCGGTGAGGGGGGCCACGAGGGATGCTCGTGAGCTCACCCCGCAGCGGCCCACAGCAGTTGGCTCTTGCGGCGGGTCTTCTTGGTGGTCCCCTCGCCCTGTGCAGGCGCTTGCTCCCCGCCCTGCTCTGTCGACGCATTGCTGAGGGCCTCGCCGGAGAGCGTGCTGGCGTCTCCGGTGACACGCTCTGCGGGGGGCTGCAACGCCGCAGCTGCAGCAGCTGGAGCCGAGCTTGGAAGCAGCGCAAATGGCGAAGCGCGGACTTCTGCAGTCTGGTCTGCTGCCGCCTCGGCTGGGCGGGCGACGTCCTGGAGCTCTGCCCCTGGCACCACCGGGGTGACCTGGTCGGCTGCGATGGCACTCATCCTTGCTCACTGCTCTTCAGCCACGGCAAAGGTTCGTAGCCCGTGCGGATCGTCAGCCGTTTCTCGAGGTCAAGCGATTCCAGGGGCAAGCAGGGGCAGAGAGGCGGCGATGGCTGGGGCGCATGACGAGGGGCTGCCTGAGGCCGTGGCTTCCAGGCTGCAGCTCAGCCTGTGGGCACGCCACAAGCCGCTGCAGGTGACCGGAGTTCCGGACCTGCCACGGTGGCACGACTACCTGCAGGCACTATCTACAGACGCCATGTCACACGCAACCGTGGCCGCAGGTGATACAGTGGCTCGGCGGCCAGGCTCCACTGGTGCCGGCGGTGCAGGAGGCGGTGCTGCACCTCGTGTCCTCGGACGCGCTGCTGGCGTGTGCGCCGCTGGAGCCTGCGTACCATCAGCGCCTGATCAAGCACCTCATCAGCGCTGTGGAGCGCGAGTCAGGGCGTGCAGATCTGAGTGAAGAGCTCGTCAGCGCTTACATGGAGCTCTTGCTGGTGCAGCAGGCAGCGGCCGACACGCCAGCAGGCGACAGCGGCACCGGGCTTGGCGCAGCTGCATGGATGCTCAAGACGTTCACGTACGGCCACAACGCATCTGACGGCGACATGGGGCTCAGCGGCAGCCCGTGGTCGGACGCTCAGGCGGCGCACATCAGCAACCTGTGCGCGGCGCTGGCCACCGCAGCAGAGCAGCAGCAAGCCACATCGCATGCAACGCAGCCGCAGAGCTGTCCGCCGGCAGGGCGCACGCATGGCAACGCCGGGCAGCCTGCGGCGTTGCCCGGCCTCATGAGCGTGCGTGTGAGCACCAACGTCCTGGACGGCGGCACAGGCTGCGCGGAGTGGGAGGCGGGGATGGTGCTGGCAGAGGTGGTGCTCAGTCATCCCCATCTCGTGCAGGGTGAGTATATACACGTGCACGTGCACAAGCGTGTCCCCGCGCCTTGTTTTGGTGCAAGCGCTTGGACGCACTCGTATGCCACTCGTATGCCACGCAGGGCGGCGGTGCCTAGAGCTTGGCTGTGGGACAGGCATCGTGGGCATGTCTGCGGCGCGTGCTGGTGCCCGTGAGGTGCTGTTGACGGACGGGGACGCGAGCACCGTGGCCAACTGCGCATTCAACTGTCGGCTCAACGGGCTGCAGGACTTGGAGGTGAGGCGACGGCTTGACCGCAACCTGTAGCTGCTTGGGGACAGGACCTATGAACACGTATGGCTGCTCACCTGCGCAGGTTGTGCGGCTGGAATGGGGGCAGGCAGCCAGAGAGTTGGAGCAGCGTCCGCCTGGCCTTGGGCATCCAGCTGCAAATTCAGACATCATCCTGGCTGCCGATGTGCTGTATGATCCAGGTAGGCGCACGTGAGCTTGTGCTGTGCCTGATGCTTGTTCAGGTGCTTGTCCGCTTTGAGCATCCCGTTCGGGGCGGCCGGTTTGTTGAGCGCGCAGGTGTGCTTCCAGACCTCGTCCTACTCCTGGAGCGTCTGCTGCGCACGCCCTGCTCAGCCCAAGTTGGCTGCTCGGCGGACCAGGACCGACAAGGATGCCAGTCTTCCTGGCCTGTGGCAATCATCGCCACCACTAGGCGCAACGAGGCGACGCTGCAGCTGTTTCTGTCATTAGTGGCCCGGCCGGGAAGCGGGCTGCGTATGGTTGACATCTCACAGCCTGACCGCGATGCCCATCAGGCACCAATATGCCCATGCTGTGGCTGTCCGCGCACGCGCTTCCTGTGCCTGCCCTGGCTGGATGAAGCCAGGGAAAGGGTTCTACTGCATGCTTTTGTGCACCAACGCGCTGGCGACGTTGCCCTGTGCTCCTGCTGGTGACTGACCTCCAGGGTGCCCCGAGTCGTTTGACGAACCCAGGCCGATTGCAATGCCAAGCACAGCGGAAGGGCGAGCGGCGCAGCCAAACAGGGAAAAAGGATGCGACGCCACTTGCCCTGCCCCACCGCACTGTGCCTGCATGCCATCCCCAAAGCATACAGCTGCCATGCCCCGCCCTTGCTCTACTTCTTCTTGCCGCCTGCCTTGCCCTCCTTGAGCTTGATGACCTCTCCCTGCCAGCGGATACCCTTGCCCTTGTAAGGCTCAGGCTCGCGCTGGCGGCGCACGGACGCGGCAAAGTCGCCCACCTTGACCTTGTCGCACCCAGTGATGGTCAGAGTCGTGTTCTTCTCCACCTGCGTGTGGAGGAAGGTGAGCGTGGTCCCGCGTGGAGCGGCGGAGCGGACTCACAGCAGCTGCTCCCACGCTGCAGCCGACTTCCACAGCGAACCAGAGGCGGGCGTCTGGCATGGTAGCGACCTGCGCCGCTCCCCCCACATGGTAGCGACCTGCGCTGCTCCCCCCACTCCAACTGCGTGTGCAGGTGCTGCCGCTCACCGTGACCTTGATGCCCTCTGGAATGGGCAGGATGCGCGGCACACAGAAGCCCACGTTGAGCGTGAGCTCCTTTGCCGTCACTGTCGCACGGAAACCCGTGCCCACCAGCTCCAGCACGCGCTTGTACCCCTCCGACACGCCCGTCACCATGTTGTACGTGAGGGACCTGCAGCATGCGACGCCATCAGCAGCACGGTGCTGCTGATGTTCCTGTTCCGCTCCTGCTGCATGCTCCCCCAGCGCTGCCACATCGCCCCAGCAGCCACCGAAAGCACAGCCGCGCGCCGGAGCCGACGCTACTGCCCATCGCCCTCCGCGTGCGCGGCTCGCTGGCCGCTGTGAGCGTGGATGCCCGTGTACTGCGGGGCGACGCTGCCCCAGCCACACGCGAACAGCACCCACCTAGCGAGGCCGTGTTGTGCCATTGCCGTCCTGCTCTGCTCCGCCCTGGACACCTGGAGAACGCCATCCTTCTGCGAGCCGGAGGATCGGCAAGGCGCGAACGACTGGTTTGCGAGGCGCCCGGACCTGCGGGATGGAGCCACCGCTGCTGCTCGACGAGGCTCACCTGCTCGAACTTGACGTAGGGCGTGAAGGTCTGCTCCAGCGCGCCCAAGGGGCCCTGCGCGCACCAATGGCACCAAGTGCACACGCGATTTCGGTCCTCGGTGCTCGGGCGGCTCGGCATGGCAGCGTGCGCTCGCTGCGCATACGCACCTTGACTTTGAGGACGCTGCCATCGATGGTGATGGTGACGCCCTTCGGCACCGCCACCGGCTTGCTGCCGATGCGGCTCTCTCGCGCCACCACGTTCAGGCGCACCACGCGCGACACGCCACCGCGGACGGTGGCGCTCGGCGCAAACGCGCGCTGGTGCTGGGCCAACATTCCTGCTCTTAGCGCTCGGCTCGAGTGCGCGCTCTCCTCGACACGCAAGCCCTCATGCAGCAACAGCTCGTTCGCGCGCGTCAGGAGCTGCTTGTGCAGTGCCAGAGCGCCGTCTGTTGCTGTCCTGAGCAGGGTGGCTGCAGCTTGGGACCCACTGAGTTCATTTGCCGCCGCGTGCAGGTTAGGCAACGTCCACGGCACCGCACCAAGTAAGCAGACATGAGCTCGCTTGCCACCGTCAGCAAGGCCGTGGGAACAGGGGCACGAGCCCAGTCACACCGCCCACGGCCGCCTGAATGACGACACCCACACCTCGCCCCACACCCACACCTCAGTCCCACACCCCACACTCTGGTCACGAAGCCTGCTACCCTAGCACACGAATGCAAAAACGCGCGTGGGCGCGTAGGGCCGAAGCAGTACCTGGCAGCACTCCCGCCCACACGACGATTAACTACCTCGGACCCTCTTCAGGTGGCAGACACCTCGGCCCCTCGGTTGCTGGCTTCCAAAACGCGCATCCGCAAGCGCTGCGCCGCTAAACCTTCACCACGACGACAAGAAGCGACGGCGACGATGCTGCAGCAAGATGATCCATCCCGCCGGTTTCTGCGGCTTGAAGAAGATGCTACTAGCAGCTCTCCCCTGGCGCTGGAGCCGCTGCGTTGCCCCCACTGCATACCACACGACTGCCTTGCCTGCCCGCTCAGCTCCACGGCTGCCTCTCGCTGGACGCAAAGATGCTGTAGATCACGGCTCCAAACAGCTGGCACGCCGCGGTGGGGTAGAAGAGCGCAATGGCCCAGTTGTTGGTGGCGTCCAGCAGGTAGCCCGCCGCTGTGACACCCAGCACGCCTGGCAGTGCGCCCGCCGTGTTGGTGATGCCCAAGAGGGTGCCTGCGCCCAAGGAGGCCAAGCACGCACACATGCATGGTGCGCACGCATGCTCTAGCAACGCGTGATGCACATATCTAGAGTAGCCCTCCCACTCGGCACGCACCGGCATACTTCGGCGAGAGGTCTTGATGGTTGCAGTAGAGCCCCGCCCGTGACCAGGCCGACAGCGCAAAGGCCAGGGACATGAGCGCCACCAGCGCCACCACGGGCACGCCCGGCGCTACCGCCGTGCCCCCTGCTGCCGCCGCCGCCGCCGCCGCCACCGACGCGCCCCCAGCCCCTGTTGCGCTGACCAGGCCAGGCTGCGGCGTGAGCAGCGCGCACGCCACCATGCAGGCGGCGGGGCCCACAAACGAAATGCCCTGGCAGATCTTCCTGACCCATGTGAGCGGCACGCCCCGGTCCACCATGCCGTCCGCCACGGGCCCCACCAGCGGCATCATGATGGTCATGGCAACGTACGGGATGAGCGTCAGGATGGAGCTCTTCTCCACGTTGAGGCCCAGGGCCAGCTCAAAGTACGAGGGCAGCCAGGCCAGCAGCGTGTAGTAGCCCCAATTGAAGCAAAAGTGCGCCACCGTGACGGCCCACACGGGCGGCGACCTGGCAAACTCCCCCCACGGCACGCTGAGCAGTGGCGCAGCAGGCGCCGCCTTGCCCCCTGTCCCACCCGACGAGGACGCGCTGTCCGCTTGAGGCGACCGCACCCCCGCTGCTGTTGCCGCTGCTGACGTGGGCGCCTTGTCGGGTTTGACCATCGGCCAGGCGGCGCACCACACCAGGCCCAGCACCGCAAACAGGTAGAAGACCGAGGGCCAGCCGTAGCACCTGATGAGCGGCCCTGACAGCAGCAGGCCCACCGCTGAGCCCACATCCAGGCCACCCCACACCATGGAGACGGCCCGAGAGCGCTCGTTGGGAGGCATCAGGCGCGCCAGCACGGTGGTGGCGGCACTGGGAGCCACGCCCTCGCCCAGGCCCACCAGCACGCGTGACGCGCACAGGGACAGGAGGCCCAACTGCGCTGCCGGTGGCGCAATGAGCGTGCCAAACGACCACAGCGCCACGCCCGCCGCCAGCACCCTTGCACCGCCCACCTGCGCACGACCGCACCACCACATGCAACCAAGGTTAGGTTAGGCATGACGTGGGCGCAGCAGGCAACTGTGCCGCGCAGACTGCCATCCCCCTTGGCACAAGTCTATCCCCTCGCACCTGGGTTGCGATGTAGCCACCTGGGAGCTGGGTCAGCGTGTAGCCCCAGAAGAAGGAGGAGGACACCAGCCCGCGGTCCAGCGCGCTCCACCCTAGCTCGTGCGCCATGGGGATGACTGCCACGCTCATGTTGACCTTGTCCATGTTGCACAGCACAAACGCGACCTGCGTGACGCACGCGGCGGATAAGTGGGCGGGCATCTTGTGTTGACAGCACATTTACCGCCGCGTGCTCATCAAGCGTCCAGAGGCTGCCAAACACTGCAGTCGCACTGCCCGACCCAGCCAGCTCAGCAGCCCTGCAAGCCGCAAGCCAACGTACCGCCATCATGATGACCACCTTCCAGCGGTGCGCGAGGCCCTTGCTGTCGGGCTCCAGAGGCGGGCTGCTGGTGACGGAACTGAGGTACCCGGCGGGCAGCTTGAGGTTGAGCGTGCCACTGGCATCCACATCCCCTATGTCGCCCGCTGAGCTGCTGGAGAGCCCTTGAGCGGGGCTGGCGCTGCCATTAGTACTGCCGTTGGCGTAGCCAGCGCCATTCGCGCTGCTGCTCGCTGCGGCGCCCCCTTGGCCCTCCGGGTGCACGCTCAGGTCTGCTGGCCGCTGCTGCCCCCCTGACGACGAGGACGAAGATGATGCTGACGACCCTGCTGCCACCACCGCAGTCCGCCGGCCCCACCCCTGGCTGAGCGCTGGCTGCGGCTGCTGCGGGCGCGGGTGTGCATGCTCGGGCCCCTGCGGCGGGACTGCCGCTTCACTGGGTGCTTGGAGCTGCTGCGGCCGGTGCCGCAGGCTGCGCTGCAGCGGAGACTGCCGCAGAGGCGCGGGTGCCGCGCCTGCCGCGCCCAATGAGTGCGCGCCTCGTGCGGACCCGGCTGCCCTCGACGATCCGCACGACACGCACGGCCGCGCTAGGGTCGTGAGCCGCTCCCTGCCGGCCGCTTGCAAGCACGTCCGCGTGAGCAGCGCGCGGGGAGGCGCCGTGCGCCACACCCTTCCAGACCCCTGGGCCACGCCGCGCTGCATGCTGCGCGCTGAGACGTGGAGCACCTGCGCCTCGTCACGCGTCCCTGGTGACGATCAGCCGCCCCAGGACCGATGGGGGCCGAAGAATCGTCGGGGCGTGGTGCGGGTCCCTGACTCAAGCTGCGAAGTCGTGCAGCAGCTCCCCACCGCGCCCCTTGGTCCTCGCTGCTGCTCGGGTGCACCGCTGCGCGTGGAATGGGCTGCTCTGGGAGCTTCCTCTTAGCTTGGGCTCCTGCGCGCAGGATGTTGAGGTCGATCACGCTGATCAAGAGCGCAATGGCGCGCTGGAGGACGCTGGTGCACCATCCAGGGGTAGCACACGAGTATTGCGCCGCGTCGCGTGTGGCAGTGCGAGCCAGGCACGCCGGGCTCCCGAAGCTGCCCTAGAATCAGGTCCCGCCTCAAAGCCTGGCGCTGGGCGATTGCGCACGTTTGTGCTGCAACCATCTCCTCGGCTGGACGTGCTGCTGCTGAAGAGGAAGCCCTCGCGACACGCTGGGGAGCGCTGCGCGGAGGCCCTGGCGTGCAGCCCTCTGGCGCTACTCACCCGTGTGCGATCCTGGGCGCCAGGCGATGCCTCTTGCGATTGCCTCTTGCGGATTGTCAACGCGAAATCGACATGGACTAACACGCTCAGGTCTTGCCAAAAGATCATCTGAAGATCCTGAGATGAAATGCAGGGCCACCAGAGCAGAGCACATAGACCTCTAGTGTGAGAGCCGCCGGCCCCATGAGAGCCGCCTCCCCAAATGCATTTCGTCACTTGCGCCCGGCCGAGCCCTTGTTGGGCGTCCTCCTCAAGGCTGCCATGTCCATGGCGGCACCGCCGTACACTTGCTCGGGCGACCACGGCACCTGCGTAAACCAGCCCAGAGAGCGCCACGCACGCCGCAGGTAAGCACCCACGCCTGCTTTCCCCCCTCGTACAAGCACCTCCTACTGCATGGCACGCACCGTGTATCCGGTGCGGTAGGCTCCGCTGTGGGGCATCGCCGCGTACATGTGCGCGCCCTCCATCCCCTCGGGCCCGTACCCGGCCGCCATCGGGAAGCCCCCCGCCGACGCCATCATGCGCCCAAAGCCCCCAAAGGCGGCCGCAGCAGCAGCGTTGGCGCTGGCAGGGTCCATCATGCCCGTGGCCTGCACTGCGTGGCTGTCGTAGTCAAACACGTGCTCCTGCACCTCTTCCTGCTGCTGCTGCTGCATGTGTGGCCCCGCCATCATGCCAGGAGCCGCCACAGCACCCATACCAACGCCGCCAACACGGGGAGCGCCATTGTTGTTGTGGTGGTGGTGGTTGACGTTGTTTGTGCGCCCTGGCTGCTGCTGCTGCTGCTGGCCCCCGCTGCCGCCGCCACTGGCTGGCGCTCCGTTGGCGTTCCGCGCTGCTGGTGCACTGCCGCCGCCTGCGCCCGCATTGCCACCTGTGCCAGTGCTGCGGCCCACCGTCCCGCCAGCGTTGCCGCCGCTACCGGCCCCTCCTGCACGGCCCCCACTTGCAGCATGGTCTGCACCCCGTTGCTGCTGCGGCGCACCCGTCCCTGCTGCGTTGCCCCTGCCCCCCGTGCTGCGGTCGCGCGCTTGCTGCTGCTGCTGGTGATAAACACCTTGTGCGCCGCCCCCACCCGTGCCCCTGCCAGGCATGGCAGCCACGTGCCACGCGCCCGCCGGCATGCCGTTCCACCCGTGCATGGCCGGGTGCATGGCCTGGGGGTTGACCATGTACATGCCCCCGTGCTGCGCGTGCCCCATGCCCTGCTGGTCCCCCTCCTCCCCGTCACTGCCGCGCCCGCCCTCCTCCTCACCCTCTCCCGCCTGCCCCCCGTACATGGGGTAGCCGCCGTAGGCAGCGTACGCCGCCATGGGCATGCCCCCCGGTGCCATGCCCCCCGGCACCATCATGGTGGTGTGCCCCATCATGCCAGGGTGCGCCATGCTGAGCAGCGGGTAGCCAGACGTCATGTGGTAGCCGGGGTGGCTCAGGATGCTGTAGCCTGGACCACCCGCACCGCCAGGGTTGCCAGAAGGCCCCTCCCCGCCGTCGCCCTCCCCACCCTCCTCCTCGCCCTGGCCAGCTCCCACGCCCTCGCCCGCCGCACCGGCATGCCCACCACGGTGGTGCCCTCCCCCACCGCCGCCCGCTGCGGCTGCGCTCACCATGGCCAGCGCGTGGTGCTGGTGGGCGGCTCCACTGCCGTCATCCTCACGCTGCATGCCAGCCATGGCCGGGTGCTGGCCGTAGGGCATGGCATACTGCATGGGGATGCCCTGCATGTACATGACCTGCTGGTCCAGAGGTGCCCCTCCCGCGCCGGGGCCCCCTGCACCCATCATCATGGCGCCACCGTGCTCCATCGCACCCTCCAGGTCGTAACCAACCACCTTGTTGCCACCACCGCCGTCGTTGCCACGCCCCCCGCGGCCACCCGCGTGGCCGCCCTTGGTGCCCCCGCCGGCCCGCCCTCCCGCGCCGCCGTCGCCCATGCCCCCCAGCTCGTTGTTGCTGGCGCCCTGCAGCGCTGCGGCTGCCAGCCCCTCCAGCTGCTGGAGTGCCTGCGAAATGTCAACCACGGGCCCCTTGCCACCACCTCCGCCCTGCTTCGCGGCCTTGCCTCCGCTGGCCCCGGCACCGGCGCCGTTGAGCAGCGCCATGGCCTGGGGACGCGCGGCCATAGCCTGGGAGCGCGCCCCCGCCTTGCCCTCGCCTCCTTCGCCACCGCTGCCACGCCCGCCGCGAGCCCTGCCAGCAGCCGGGGCGTGCTCCTGCGCAGCTGCCATGCCCTGCGCGCCTGCGTCTTGTCCCCCCGTGAGGTGCTCATGGCTGCCGTCCTGTCCCCCCTCGTCGTCATCCTGGTCGCCATGGTCAGGCATGCCAAGGCCGCCCCCGTTGTTGATGATGGCCATCACCTCGTTGTAGTGGTCCTTGTACAGCTGCAGGCACGAGCAGGAGGGACACACGCAACGCACTGGGCATGCGTGAGAGGCAGCAGTGCGCCTCCCCGCCATGGCGCCCGTCCAAACAGTGTCTTGCCGCAGCTTCACACGCTGTGCAGCTGGTCAGCGTCATGCACCTTGCTGCCCGCACCGCGCCACCACCAGCGCACCTCCATGATGTCCTTGGGGATGAGGGAGTAGCGCACTTTGCCGGCGTTGTCGGCGCCCGGGCGCGGGATGGTGGCAAAGTCAGAGTAGATGAAGTTCGTCTTGGCGCGGTGCTTCTTCTGCAGGATGAGCGCGGCGTCATACGCCATACCGGCCTCCTTGGCCTGGCTGAAGGACCCAAGCCACCTGCAGCAAGCGCAAAGCCAAACGGCGCTTCGGCGTTGCTTCCCAGTCTCCGCCTATGTGAGCATCCAGAGCCCATTCTCCTCCTACCTGCGCTTGGAGCCGTCTCGGATCTCGGCGGCGTACATGCCCCAGTTGCGCTTGCGCACGCCAATGTAGCCCGTGTGGTTGCGGCACCCGTTGTGATCGTTGTTGATGAGCTGCTTGTTGTGGCCGCGCACGCCTCCGCCGCCACCTGCACCAGTCTTTGGCTTTTTGGCTGGCCTCTCCGACTCGTAGTCCGCATCCGCCGCGCCGTCCCCCGACTGCCAAGCTCCTCCGGCGCCTGCGCCTTCGTCCTGCGTGTTCTCGCTGTCCTGCTGCTGCGCGTCGCCGTGCTGCTGCTGCTGTTGCTGCTGCTGGTGCGCGTTCTCGAGGCGCTGCAGCTGCAGCTGAAGCGCGTGCTGCTGCTGCTGAATCGCCAGATGGTGCGGCTGCATCATGCCCTGCACGGCACAAGGCGAGGAGCAGCGAGCGAGAGCGTGAGGACCAGCGCGAGAGCAGCGGCTCGTCGCTACGCACAGCGGGCAGCGCATGCGTTTGGCGAGCGCGCTGCAGGGCGAGCGGCCGGCACACACAACGGGGCGGGCTCCGCAGGTGTGTGTGCGCTCGCAGCAACTGCAACGTCAACGCACGGAGAGCGAAACACACGCGCGCCGCAATGCGTCGAGGAGTTGCGCATGCTGCTCGCCCTGGCTGGCGCGCCCTCCTCCGCCACGAGCCCACCGTTCCTGGCACCACCGTTCGGACCCACTGAGAGATTGGCCCCGCCAGGCCCACCCGCACCTGCGCTTGCTCGTCACCAGCGGGAAGGCCACCAGGCGGCAACCAGGCGATCATGGCCTCGCCCATCGCTGCAAAGCGGGGGCGCACGGTGCAAGGACAACGACGACTTGTCCCAGCGCCTGCACGCTCTCGGGCAGCGCCACCGTGCGCCAGGGGACGCGCACGCGTCAACCAGGGTGCACCTTCCCAAGCAAATGATTTGCGCATGCGCCTGCCGAGCCTGCGTGCGCCCCTGGCTGGCGCTGGGGCGGGCCACACCTGGTTTCCGAAGCAAGGAGAGGAGATGCGCTCCTCAGGCGGCGCTGCGGAGTGGGGACAACGCGCTGCTTCCGGTTCCGGGTGCCTGCCTCCACTGAACGTGCCGCGCGCAGACACCTCGCACTTGCTGGCCCGCCGTCTTGCGCCTCGCGCGGCACGGAGCTTGCAGCTTCGAGCTGCAGAGTCAGTGAGCGTGAGCGTGAGCGCTCGTGGTATCGTCCTTGACCTGCGCGGGCGCATTGGCGGACCTGCACGTACCCCAGCCCTCAATCATGCGAGGGGCCTGTCTCCGGCGCCAGCACCACCACCAACAGCAGCGCGCGGCTTGACCAGGAACAGCATGTGGAGTGTCTAGTTACTTGGGCAGCGGCGGGCGTGGCATGCCGCGGGCAGCGGCGGGCATTCATGCGCCAGCATGGACGCCTCCACAGCGCAGAAGCCGCCGGAGGACAGCAGGTACGAGAGGGGCTTGCATGTCACAAAGTGTGCTGGGAGAGCTTGGCCCACGCCGTGTGCGCCTGCTGGAATGGCCGCCACGATCGACCTTTAGAGCATGCGCCCGCCACGGCAGCGCACTCTGTTGTGGATGTTACCACTTGCGTGCCAGGCGTGCCTCTGCTGTGTGCCAAGGCGCTTGGCACGCAAGCCGCACCTGCGGGAACCTCGACGCGCCGCCAGCAGCTGCCGTGCCACAGCACCGCTGGCACAACGGGCAGGACACAGCAGGCCATGGCACGGTGCCCTGCACATTGGTGGCTGCTGCCGCCGGAAGGTGCGAGCCTCAGCGTGGCCGCCTCCGCCGCCGTCCAGGTCGGTGCTTGCCGGGGCGCGTGGAGAGGCGAGCAGCGGGCCGGAGCCCGGCGCCAAGGACCCGATGTCCTGCGTGCTGCACGTTGTAGAGACTGAGATTGCTTGCGGCGACGGGCTCCTCTCGGTGCGCCGTGCCCCCGCCTGCCGCAGAGGCCAGTGCCACCTCCATCAGCGGCTGCTGCCCCGACTGCTGCCCCGTGATGCCTGGAGACTGGGGGTTGGAGACACACCCTGACCACGGCACGCTGGGCGTCACTTCGCCTTGCTTTGGTATGGCAAACATCGACTCAGTACGTGCACGCAAAGCGGACATGTGCACAGTGTCGTTGCTGCCTCGCATGGATGTTGCGCGTCCAAGACCCCATCCAGCCCCAGCCTTGAACACCCACACCCTAACCCCTAGTTCAGACCCTAACCCATGACCTGCCCCAGTACCAGAGGTGACATGGCACGCCCTGCCCACGGACAGACGGACAAACTGCGTGCGGCGCTGCTTGGATTTGGCTACATAGGCAAGGAGGTGAAGCGGTCGAGCGATGGCTGGGCCGGGTGTGGGAGGAGGAGTTGGGAGGCAGGGTTTGGATGGTTCCCGCCGCGCCGCCGCTGCG
>QAXK01000146.1:0-23814 GCA_004335735.1 Chlorella sp. KRBP
GCGGTGGCGGTGTTGCGGGTGGAGGAGGAGGGGGCGGGGGCGGGGGGCCTAGCGTGCCTGGGTGGCAGCACGCAATCGGCGGGCAATCGGCGGGTGGAGGTGGCGGAGGAGGCGGCGGCGGCGGGGGAGGTGGTGGGGGAGGAGGAGGGTGGGCGGTTGGGCACGGGCCAGCCGGCGCAGGAGGAGGAGGTGCAGGGGGAGGTGGAGGTGGGGCGGGGTTGCAGGCGGGTGGCCTGCTGCCGTTGCGTCGCGAGGAGGTGGCGATTGGTGTGCGGGCGACGGGCATGCCGGCGGGGAGCAATGCGGTGCTGCAGCCGCGCCTCAACGACCTGCCTCCCTTTGACGTGAGTTTGGGCCTGGCAGGGGGAGGGTCCTGTTCGCCTTGGCGTGCGCACACACAGGGCGCAAGTACGCAAGTAGCAGCTGCGCGAAGTGGTTACTCACGCAACAGCCTGGATGTGTACGAAGCGAGTGCATTTCACCCAGCGTGCCTGATATCGCCATGGTGTCATCCCGTACGCAGCTCGCCAAGCTGCTACCAGAAGAGCTGGCTGCTGAGCTGTGCCCCCTCCTCCCTGGCTGCACCAACATCACCAACACCACCAACACGGCTGCACCACAGCAGCAGCAGCAGCAGCCGCAGGGAGTGGCGCCGCCACTTCCGCAGCAGCCTCAACAGCTGGAGGGGGCCGGCCTGCCGCAAGACGCAGCTGTGCCCGCTCCTCAGCCCATGGAAGAGCAGCAACAAGCCGACCAGCACCAGCAGCAGCAGCAGCAGCAGGGCAATGCCGCTGTCCAGCTGGGAGACCAATCAGGCCTGCCAGACCAGACAGAACCGCCGCCTCGTTCCTTGTCCGAGCCGTCCGACGAGCACCTGCTGCGCGTGCTGCGCGCCGTGTGGGGCCACGCGCAGTTCCGCGGCAGGCAGCTGCAGCTCATCCGCTCGGTGCTGCGGGGCGAGAGCGCCATGGCGGTGCTGCCCACGGGCGCAGGCAAGAGCCTGTGCTACCAGCTGCCCGCCTTGCTGCTGCCAGGTGGGTCTGGTGGTGGACTGTTGGGCCTGGTGCTGCCCACGGGGGCGGTTTCAAGAGCCTGTGTTACCTGAGAAGGAGGCGGGCGGTCACGTGCTTTCACCTTGTTCCCAGAGCGCACGCTTTGCCCTCCACCCCTACCACCGTGCAGGCGTCACGCTGGTGGTGAGCCCCCTGTTGGCTCTGATGAGGGACCAGCTGCTCAAGCTGCCACAGGGCGTGCCTGGAGCCATGCTGTGGGGCGGGCAGACCAAGGAGGAGGCGGAGGCGGTGCTGCAGGCGGCAGCCAGGGGGGCGATCAAGGTGTGGCTGAATGAATTCACGCATTTGTTAGCCCCATCTTGCCGCTTATCAGTGCATGGGGGCGTCAAGCCGTCCCATCTTGCCTCGCTGCTGATCCATGCTGCCTTGATTGCTGCGGCCTGGAGCGCCGTTTGCAAGCTACGCACACCTCCCGCAGTGGGCGTCACAGCATGCCAGAGTCTGTCCTGCATCCTTTACGCGACTTCACGCGGTCATGCGCAAACGCTGCTGCTGCCACCGCCGCACTGTGCACCGCGCGCTCACTGTGCAGTTGCTGTACGTGGCGCCAGAGAAGCTGCTCAACCCTGCCGTGCTGGACGCCCTCAAGCGCATGCCATGGAGGCAGCTGCCCTTGGTGAGCGCACCGGCACACACACACAAGCATGTGTACGTGCCACTCCTCACGAAAATAGCACAACAGATCAGCCAGCAGGTTCTCAGCCGCCGTGCCTGTTACCACACACTTGGCGTTTGCGTATGCCATGCCGTCGCAGGGCATCATCATCTCATCATCATCATATCATGATCGCATGGCGTGCACGACACGTTGCAGGTGTGCGTGGACGAGTGCCACTGCGTGAGTGAGTGGGGCCACTCCTTCCGCCCCGCTTATTTCCGGCTGGGCGCCGTGCTGCGCCACGTGCTCAAGCCGCGCGCCGTCATGGCGCTCACCGCCACGGCCACGCTGGCCACGCAGGCAGACGTCAAGCTGGTGCGTGATCATTGACGGTGGTGGTGGGGTGGGGGCGGTGCAGGTACTCACGTCGTGGCGTTCACCGCCACGGCCACGCAGGCAGACGAACCTGGCATGCAGTACGCAGTCTGTACTGTACATCGCAGCCGGGTGCCATTCGACAGCTTGCTATTGAAACTGCAATGCGACTGTGGCCGTCGTTTGGTTAAGTGCCCTGATGGTGATGGTGGTGATGGTGGTGGTGGTGGTGGTGGTGATTGGGTGATGATGGTGATGGTGATGATGTTGATGGCGATGGTGGTGGTGGTGGTGGTGGTGGTGGTCGTGTCCTGCCCAGGTGATGGGCCTGCCGGTGGACAGCGCCATGGTGCGGGAGCTGCCACTCAGGGACAACCTCCGACTGCAGGTACGCATCTTGGTGAAGCTTATCAGCACTCTTCACCTTGAGCTGACGTCAGCATTAGACTTAGCAAGGACGTCCAGCGTTGAACCAAGAGACCAATCCCTTGCAACGGCAACAGTTCCGTCAGCAGCAGCATCGCTTGCAGCACCGCATGGCATGCTCTTGTGGCCAGAGCTGCGGTCGAGCGTTGCGCTGCTGCTGCAGGTGGTGCACGTGAACGGCGGCACAGCGTCGGGCCGGTCGTGCAGCTGGCTGCTGGCAGCGCTCAAGCCAGGCGGCAGCATGGCGCACGTGGAGCGCCTCATCGCATACGTCAACTTCCAGGTGCTTGCTCGCCTGTGAGCATTTCATCACGGCTGACAAGCGGCAAGCGCGCGCGTGTGTGTGTGAAGCTTGCGACGCTTCAGGCCGCAGCAACAATCAGCAGCAAGGAAAGATTAGGCACCAGCCCAGGCCAGAGCATGCAGTCACCAAGCCTTGTGTACTGTAGAAGGTGCATGAGCCCTTGGGCTCCACGTGCCTGTAATAGCCACGGGGTGATAAAACCACCAACACACTCGCGCCCCTGCTGTGTGCGAACGTGTCCTGCAGGCCATGGCGGACGAGACGGCTCAGAAGCTGAGCCGTGGTGGCGTGCGGGCCGTGGCCTACCACGCCGGGAAGGACATGAACGAGCGGCAGCGCGTGCAGGTAAGTGCAGAGGGGGCGGTCATGCAGGGGACACTCTCTGATCAGGCTCTTCAGGCCGCAAGATTAGGGCTTCCCACCCGCAATAGGCCTTCACAGGAGAACATAAGGAAAAGTGCGATGGGCGTGATGGCATGACTGCGCCTGTGGCCATGCTTGCGTGTGTGGCCATGCTTGCGTGTGCGAGCAGGAGGCGTTCAGCGCTGGCGGGGCGCGCGTGGTGGTGGCCACCGTGGCGTTTGGCATGGGCGTGGACCAGCAGGACCTGGGCGCGGTGGTGCACCTGCAGATGCCCCGCAGCATCGAGGACTACGTGCAGCAGGTGGGTGGGGCTGGTGGTGCACACGCATACATGTATGTACTGCTGAAGCGCCTTGCAGCAGTTCTGCACCCTCAGTGCCCTGTGCAAGTGCCAGGTGGGTGGGGCTGGTGATGCACACGCATACTGCTGAAGCGCCTTACAGCGTCTTACAGCACTTCCGCCTCGGCACAATGCCCTGCACAACCGCAAGTCTGCGTCCCCCCGCAATTGCGCAGGTCAGGCGGCAGTAGAGCCACACGTTGGCAGAAGCGCACACACGCACACACGTGTTGCGTCGCATGACCACCTGCCGTGCGCATGATCATCGCATGATGCCCGTGGACGTGTGTGTGCGTGCGTGTACGGCGCAGGTGGGCCGTGCGGGGCGCGACGGCTCCCAGGCGCAGTGCGCGCTGCTGCTCGACAGCGAGGACTACCTGAGGCTGCGGTCGCTGTCGCACAGCAGCGGCTGCGAGCGGCCGGCTGTAAGGGCGCTGCTGGAACGCATCTTTGCGCCGCTCAAGGTGTGTATGCGCCCTGCCTCACTGCGTCACACTGTCACACATTCACAGGCGCGCTTGCCTGACTGCTGGCTCAGCAACAGCGGAGCTGCATTCTGCACAGCCTGGCTGGTGTGCCGACAGTGTGTCCGGGGCGGGTCCTGCTGACGGCTGGCTTGTGCGCCGCGCCTGTCTTGGGGTGTGCGCAGGAGGCCAGGCAGCAGCACCCTCAGCCCCACTACCAGGGCTTTGGCCGCCCCCCGCCTTGCTTTGGCGTGCTGCCGGTGCACGAGGCATCTGTTGAGCTGGACGTGAACGAGGAGGTGATGGAGACGGTCATCAGCTACCTGCAGGCAAGTGCTGGGTGCCTCACATGGTGCTGGCTGCGGCTCATGTGGTGTCCGGCACACGCACACCTAACGTCTGGGGTAGAGGTGCACGCGCACAGCTATTCGTACAGGCAGCAGCCGGCATTCCAACCCGCTGCACGCTGACAGAGCGCAGGTTTCACAACGGGCAACGGCAGTTTTGACAGGCAGAAGCCGCGTAAGACGGTTCTGATGCCCCGCGCGTCACTTGCACTTGCAAACAGCCACCCCGGCTGAAGGCATGCAACAACAACAACAGCAACAACAACTTGCTGTGCACTCACAGGGCCCAGACGGGCGTGGGATGTTGGCGGCGCTGCCCCCCACCTCTGCCACCGTCAACGTGCGCTTCCACCGCACGGCGCCAGCGCAGCTAGCGCAGAGGTCGCCGCTTGTCGCCGCCATCATTGCCAGCAAGCCACGCGTCATCAAGGGTGCGTTGAGCCGCTGCTTGCTTGCACGTGGTTGGCGGCGCCTCGTGGGCATTGTTTCAGGCGCACAGGTGCTCAGCGCCCAGGTACCAGGTGCTGAGCACCACTGGTTGGATCGCAGGTCACGAAGCAAGCAGGTCCCCCTACACTCCATGTATATCGGGAGCATATGGGTTCACAAGGCCTGTTGCCGCACCGCGCAGGCATCCACAAAGTGAACATGCCGAGGCTGGTGGCGTGCGCGCGCATGTCCACGTCCGCGGTGAGTGGTGGCCTCCTGGGTTTCACCGCTCGCTACGCTACAGCCAGGGGCAGGCCTGATTTATGTTCAGCTCCAAGCTCCAAGGGAGGACACTGTGCGTGTGCGCTGGATTCCAGTACAGACAGAGCCTTGTCCCGCCTGGTGCCGCCTCGCCCTTGCCTGCAGATCCTGGCGCAGCTGTCGGACCTGGCGCGGCAGCAGGAGGTGCACTTTGAGATGGAGAGGGCGCGGGCGCTGGCGTGGCGCGTGGTGAGTCACCGCCTGTCGCGTTCGTTCGCGAGCTGCGCTGCTGCGTTCACCTGCCACGGACCCGTCACAACGAGGTCGCGAGACGGTGCGACATTGTCCCTGTTCCTGAACCTGATTGCAGGTTGCCATGGAGGTGCCGGATCTGGAGCAGTTGTCCATCGAGGTGCACGACCGCTTGCGCCGCCAGGAACAGGTGCGGAAGCTCGTCGGGGCCTTCAGGACGCGGGGCGCGCGGCAGGGCCTTGTGGCAGACTGCACGTTGCGACGTTGCGACCCTGCTGTGCCCACGCGCGTTCAGGTGTCAGTGCGGCGCCTGGACGTGGTGTACGCCCTCATGGCAGCGGCTGCGCGCAGCGGTGAGTGGACCTCGACGGATCCGACACCTGCGTGTCCTGCGTTGGCATGTGCGCGCATCGCTCGAACCCTGTTTCTGCACGCGTCGTCGCGTCGCAGGCGAGCAGCCGCAGCAGGAGCGAGCCATCCGCGCTTACGCTGAGGAGTACTTCTCCACCGACCAGTCGATGCCAGCCATGCCCGGCGGCGCCCGCATCGGAGGCGCCAGAGGTGCCGCCGCGCCGGGTCGCGGCCCCGCCTGGCACGACGAGATGGAGGTCGACGAGCTTGGTGGTGGCGGGGGTGGTGGTGGTGACGGGGGCGGCACGGTGGGCGCAGGGACGACGGCGGCGCCTGTCGACAGCCCCGTGGTGGTGGCGCCGGAGCGGGTGGCGGTGCAGACGGCCGCCTTCTTGCGGTCGCAGCAACAAAACATCGTCAGCGCGGTGAGTTTCTTTCGTGCTTCGTCCTTGAGACGCACAAAGTCCACCAAGCTGAGCCTGCGTCGAGCACCAGACCCTGCCCCGCCGCTTTCACCGCAGGCGCGCCGCATCACAGGCACGGCCATCGCGCGCATCTTCCACGGCCTGTCCACCGCCGCCTTCCCCGGCGATCAGTGGCGCAAGTGCGGGTTCTGGGGCCGCTACACGGCCTGGGACTTCCGCACGGTGGCCGAGGTGGCGGGCCGCGAGGTGGACCGCTTCTTCCTGCTGCTTGAGGCGGAGGAGCAAGCGCACAAGCGCGCTGGTGGAGGAGGAGGAGGGGGTAGTGGAGGAGGGGGTGGGGGCGCGGCGGCGAGGAAGCGCAAGGCGGGCGCGCACTAGCGCCACCAACACGGGTGGGGTAGGGATGTCAACAGGGAGCAGGGTGAACCCCTCTGGGCGCGCAGGGTTGTCCAGGCCATACCTTTGCAGGCTCCTCCGCAGGCTTTTCCATTGCCAGCAAGAACTGTTCATCCGTCCTATTCATGAGATGCGTCCGAGGTGCATACATTGTATCGAATGCAAATCCCGTGTCGTCATGGTGAAGTTTGTCATGGTTCTAGACGACCAGCCGCCAAGCGCGCGTGGCACTTGTACATGGGAGCAGGTGGGGACGCCGCGTCAAGCGTTTCACTGGCGCCGCTGCGGCAGGTTACCAGCGGTCGCCAGCGTTGGTGCGGTGGACCACGCACTGCCACATTGCGCCCAGCGCCCACCCTCTCCAAGCACGTCACCGCTCGGCGCTGCAACCACTGCCATGCACAACCCGAGCGCACAGCGTGGCCAGCGCGACCTGGGTGTGTGTCACCGGCGCCTCTGCGGTGGGTCGTCGATGAAGTCCAGCAGCACCCATGCGATGGCCGTAATGAGCCCGCCGCTCGTCAGCGCGCACAGGACGAAGCCCACAGGCTGCACGCAGGGTGTGCACAGGGGCAGGGGAGGGCATCACTTGGTCAGACACTGTGTGTCAACGAGGCATGCCCGACCAAAGCTGGGCCTGGCAACAGAGCTCTAGCCACAACAGAGGCTGGGGAATGCTGGCATCGTTGCAGCGCTGCCCCTCCAAGCTGCACGCACACTGCTGCGGCGTCCTTCAACACGCTAGCCATGCCTGCACCGACCGCACCCTGCCGCCCGACGCACCCATCAGCGCGCACACTGCCGCTTAAGCAACCTGCATCACCCTCGCTTTTCACCAGGCTTCCCAGGTGCCCACTCACGTCAGTGTCGAGTGAAAAGTTGGCCAACGAGGTCTTGAGTCCAAAGGTGAGCGTGCCAAGCACAAAGGTGGCCGGCAGCGCGACATCGCTGTACTGCGCCTTGAGGCTGGACAGCTGCTCAGCCTGCACACGCACGCATGTGCACCCGCAGGGCGTGTGGTTGTGCTGCAGACTGCGTGCTGATGGCAGCGTCCCGTGCCAGCTCAGGTAGTCATCGCATGCAGGACCTCCTCATGTGCCTGCACCGCGGCTGGATGCTTCACCAGCACACGCCTGCACCAGTCACTGCACGCACGAGGGTCGGCGGCGGGGGCGGCGGCGGCACAGGCGGCCGTTCCCCTGGTGCACCTCCACGTTGGTCATCGTCTAGCCTGCTGCGCGCAAGGGCTGTGCGCTGCTGCCGCTGCTGCTGCCACTTGCAGCTGCAGGGCGCCTTGGGCGGCGCAAGTGATGGCGCGTAATGGAGCGCTGCGGGGCGACATTGGCGAGACGCCGACGACGTGCTGCACGAAGCTCCCGCCTGCATCTTCCTTTTGCTACCAGACGTCTGCGCGCGCTGATCGAATGTGTGAGGATGTTGGTCAACGCCCTGGTTCAACCCCAAGTTTGACTGGAATAAACAGCTGGCACTCGGCTGCCTGGTGCAGGTTGGCAGCTGTTAGCCAGCCGGTATGGGCGATCCGATCACGTCCTGCGCCTTTGCACTCCGAAGGATAGCAGCGCGTTGCCAAGCATGCAGGGACGCCTACTGTGGCGTGCCGATGCCCGTGTGCGAGGTGAGCGACGCCAGCGACGTGCTCTTTGCGATCTGCCGGCGCACCAGCGTGGCGTACACGCCGCTGTTGTTGAGCAGCTCCACGTGCGTGCCCACCTGCACACACGGGTGTAGGGGCTAGCCAGTTTGGCGCTCTCGCCGTCGTTGATGACCTTTCAACCCGTGCTGCTGGCTGACCATCACAGTCGATCAATCAAGGTGCCTGCCGCCAGCGGCAGCACGGACAAAAAGACGTCACGAAAGGGGCCCCAGTGTGTGTGCGCACCTCCTGCACGGTACCGCCGGCGATGACAAAGATCTTGTCCGCTTCCTGGATGGTGGAGAGCCGGTGCGCAATCACCAGCACGGTGCGGTTGGCCATGACGCGGTCCAACGCCTCCTGCACCACTGCCTGCGCGTGTGAGGAATATGGAGGAAAAGATCAGATCATTGGCACGACCCATTGGCATTCGCAGCCGCCGCGGCCTGGCAGCAATGTGGCTCGCAGCACTGCTGGCGCCACCCTTAGCTCCAAAGGGCGCCACTCAGCCCCACCTCTGAGTCGGCGTCTAGCGCCGAGGTGGCCTCGTCCAGCAGCAGCACGCGCGGCTTGCGCACCAACGCCCTTGCAATGGCCAGCCGTTGCTTCTGCACACACGCACGCAAACGGGCAGAGCATTCACGTTCACATAAAGCATGATGCAGGCCAGCGAGGCATGTGGGCAAAACACGGGGCTGGGCCGCCCCGTTTGCAAGCGCGCACACACACACTTTCCACTTGCCCTCAGGAGGGCCACATCACCCTGCCCTTGCCCGCCCCGCACCTGCCCTCCACTAAGCGTGACGCCCTTTTCTCCGCAGTCCGTCTCGTACCCGTCAGGGAAGGAGCAGATGAAGTCGTGCTGCGGCAACGCAAGACAGCACAGCACGATGACCACACGGTGGCACACGGCTGGGCGCCACCGTGGCTTCCAATTCAGCGTTGCCCCTCCAACGCCACGGCAAGCAAACCCCCTCCAGAGCGCCCCAGTACTCATCGCGTCCTCCTCCTCCCAAGCACCCCACACCTGCGCATGCGCGCCCACCACTCACCGCGTTTGCTTGCTTCGCCGCCTCCTCAATGTCCTCCTGGGTGGGCACGTGCGTCTCGCCGTCCTCCGCCTCTAGACCATATATGATGTTCCGCCTGCAGCAAGAAGGGATATTGCGGCAGCAGCAAGCAAACGCCAACTCACAGGCCACACGCCCGTGCAGCACACACTCGCAGGCATGCTCATCACACATACGCGAGGACTTGGCCCGCGTGTGTGTGTGTGTGTGTGTGTGTGTATAGCTTGCAAACGGGTCTTCACGCCGCATAAACCAAGACAGCACGGATCAGCAGCGAGGCAAGAAGAGGTTTCGGTACAAGCCTATACCGATATTGTCTCTCTCACCTGACGGACCGTCCGTACAGCACAGGCTCCTGGCTCACCTGCAAGGCGCGCAACAGCTCCCACAACGCAACATGTCGATACGGTTCCGCACGCACACTCCGCACCCCACGCCTGCACCCTCTTATGCAAGCCAGCAATGCAGTCTGCCCAGCCCAGCCCAAAAGGCCCCAGATGAGGAGCCACACCACGCACCAGCGCGACCTGTCTCCTGAGCCACTTGGGGTTGTACACCCCGACGTCCCGCCCGTCTAGCAGCACGGCGCCCGACTGAGGCAGGTAGAAGCGCTCGACCAGCTTGACGATGCTGCTCTTGCCGCCGCCGCTGGGGCCTACCAGTGCCACAACCTCGCCTGGCTCCACCGACAGGGACAGGCCACGCAGCACCTGCACAGGTACAGGGAGAGTTGCATTAAGGAAGTCCATGATGAGCCATGAGCCTTCCGTGCGGGTCACATTGTGCGGTGGTGGCAGCAGCAACGGCAACGCCGGGGCATGATCGCTCTAGTGCGGGCTTTGCCCACAGGGAAAACCAAAAGCTGCGTGTGCCAAGGCAGGCACATGCTGCATCAAAGGCACGTCTCTCGCAGTGACGTGCCTGCAGTGACCTGCCTGTATGCCAAGCAGCCATCCTCGGCTGACGGCAACATTATCAACGAAACGAAACAAAACGTGCTTCATCAAAGAGGACACGTATAGTACCTGGTGGTGCGGGCGGGCTGGGTAGTGGAAGTGCACGTCCCGCAGCTCAATGTGCCCGGTGAAGCTTGCAGGCACCAGCTGGCCGCCAGAGTCCACCTGCACGCGAGCCAGCAAGCCGGTACATGTGCAGCAGCAACAATGTGTTTGTTGATGAAAGCGCCGACGATAAAGCGTGCATCACAGCCAGCTTCACATATGTGCTGGCTGGGGCGCGCCATGTGCGACGGCATGCACCGTCAAGTGCCTTATTGACGGCATAATAAGGAGGGGCCTTATTATGATCCTGATGAGTCGCTCGCCTGGGGCTTGCGTGCCATGAGCCATGAGTCACTCACCTGGGGTTTGCGCGCCATGAGCTCAAGCACCTTGTCCGCCGCGCCAACGGCCGCCGTCAGCGCACTGAACACGTCACCAAGCATCTGCGCATGCACAAGAGGCACCGTGTGGGATAGGGACAGCATGGCGCGCACGCGGGCTGCTGGGCGTGGCACAAGTTGCCACGCCAGGTGCGCGTTACGTGGCCAACCGGTACGGTGCGCACGTACAAGGGACAGCGGGAGTCGCGAAAGGGAGAAGTAGCCCCTCCGGCCCCAACCAGACTGACAAGGGGCCAGGTCTCACCTGGAAGGCTGAGCTGAGGGACTGCTGGTAGAGCATGAAGGAGACGAGGGCACCTGGGGACATCTGCAGAGGGCAGCAACGGTGTTGTTGTTGTTGTTGTTGCATGCCTTCAGCCAGGGCGGCTGTTCGGGTTTAGCAGAGGGCAGCAACAGTGTGCATGGCAGCATCACACCATGTGGCACCCTTGGTGCTGCATCCACCCTCCAATCACGCTGCCTGCACCATGCTCCCCACCAAGCTGTACGTCTACTGTATGAAGGCATGCGTCCCATGTGTTCAAGCGTTTGGAAGCAACAGAGCGCTCACCTGGCCCGCCAGCACCAGGCGGCCGCCGTAAAAGAGCACCAGCGCCGCCACCGCACTGGGCAAGAACGTGTTGGCCATCATGTAGCCGGCGTAGATGATTGCCTCCTTGACCAGCAGCTTGAAGAACCTGCGCGGCAAAGGAACAGGCAACAGGCAATATGTATGTGGCACTGGCTTGGCTATTGCGGGAGAGTAAGCCCCTCTCCCACAGCAACAGGCAGCAGGCCGATGTGGCACTGGCGTGTCCAGAGGCAGCCCCACTCCCACGGCCACAGGCGGGCGCAGCTCTGCTTGGCATGGGCAGGTGCCCTTTGTGCAGGTGCGTGCGGCCAGCGGACAGCTGATGGACGGCCCCCGCCTTCACTGGGTCGGCCAGGATCGGACCAGCCCACTCACTTGTCTAGCTTGGCAGAGTAGGCCGCTTCGGCAGAGTCCTGTGCTGCGTGCGCCTGCAAGTGTCCACAGTGGCAAGTGGATGATGTGACAGCATGGTGGTCCAGTCTGAGATGCGCTGAGATGGTTTGGTAATTCACCTGGCTCTGCCGTGGAGCAAACAGCGCCTACTGCGTGCACCTGAATCACTGCGCGTCACCTGTTTGCCAGGAACCAGCTGCTGCACCAGGTGTGTAGGTTAACACACACACACACCGCACACCTTGACGGTGGTCATGCTGCTGAGCACCTCTTCCGCCACGCTGTTAGCCTCGGCCAGCTCTCCCTGCACCCGCTTGGCCAGCATGGCAAAGTAGCGCCCATACACCTGCAAGACAGACGGGCACAGCGCACAACACGCGCAACAGGCTTGGCTTTACAGTGGCACGACACACAGACTGGCTGGTGGGCCAGGGGGGCGGACAAGGCAATGGGTCAAGCAAGGTTGAGCAGACGAGCAGGTGTGGACGCCAAGCCACATCCAGTGCACGCGCTCCTCGAAAAGAATCTCCCTCCATGCTTTGCGCCTTGAGAGTTCACTGCAGGCACCTGTGCACGTTGCTGACAGTGGATAGGATGGCGAGGCACCACGCACCTTGCTGATGGTCATGACAGCAGGCACCACGATAAAGGTGACGACGGTGAGGCGCCAGCTGGCCAGGAACATGAAGCCGAGCACCATGGCTGCCTGGGTGATGCTCCGCAGCATGACGTTCATGTTGAGGCACACCTGCAGGCGGGTGGGTGGGGCAGCGCACGCGGCGACGGCAGCCACCCAGCTCATGTTCAGGCACGACCTCATAAGAGCGCACTCAGTCCCTTCACATGACAGCCGCCGCTCAGGAGGCGCTCTGTGCGTTTGATTCTGGCGGCAGTGCACCCAACTCCCGGCAGACTAACCCTAACCCTCCCGGCAGGCTAACCCTAACCCTTAGGCCTGGCACTACTGACATGCTTGCGCACACCTGGTCGGACACGGTGCTTGTGTCAGCGGCCAGGCGGCTGGTGATCTCTCCCGTCTTGGTCACGTCAAAGAATCCCACCTCCATCTGCACGCCAGCACGACGACTCGCGCGACGCTCACACGTGAAGTGTCACAAGCAAGCACAAGCAAGCGTCCGTTCTCGTGTGTACCCCAGGGAGCCAAAGAGAGCAAGGCGCACCTGCAGCAGTGCGCTGAAGAGCTGCTTGCGCAGCCGCACGTTGAGCCGGCTCATGGCCACGGTGAAGAGCCCGCCCCGGCAGCCCGTGGCCACGCCGCAGGCGGCCGCCACCAGCAGCAGCGCCACAATGGTGCGCTGGAACTTTTCCCTGCGTGCGTGCGTGCACGTACAGAGCGTTGCTGAAAATGCCTTCGTGTTGCTTGCCTGGGGCTGTGGGTCCCATGGAGAACGCTGCGTCAAGGAGTTAAGGTCTGTGTGGCCGCTGTGCAGAGATTTGCACGCACCTGTCTGGCTCTATGGATGCGTAGTCGATGATGAGGCCTGTGTAGTAGGGAACTGTCGCCTGCGCGCGCGCAAGAAAGGCATGGCGTGATGGCACCGCACGTCCACCTCTGGAGTGGTGGTTACCTTGGCCGGGTGGCCAAGCAAGCGCCCAACTGGTAGCCAGGACACCAGTTCTCAGCCATTTCGTTCTTTCGCTTCTGCTGCAATGTGTTGACGGCCGTTGGTGGCTTGGTGGGTTGGTCACGGCATGCTCGGGCCTGGGCTGGTGCCTAATCTTTCCATGCTGCTAATCCGTGCTGCCTTGGTTGCCGCGGCTGGGCCGCCCCGTTTGCAAGCTACACACACACACCAAACCACTACAACCAGGACACCAAACCACCACAAAGGCGCACCTGTGCCAGCGCCGCCAGGACGCCAAACCACCACAACCAACACACCAAACCACCACAACCAACGCACCAAACCACCACAAAGGCGTACCTGTGCCAGCGCCGCCAGGACGCCAAAGCCAAAGGCCAGCGCGACGGTGGGCCAGTCCGGGGCCGACATCCGGATGAGCATCAGCACCGTCTTGCCGCTCACCGACCCCTGCACGTATGGTTCAGTAGGGGAGTGCATTGTCACACCTGCTTCATGCGCCTCACAACCGGGGCAGCAGATAACGCAGCCAACCGACGCCCCACGCAAGCCAGGCCCGCGTCAGCCAGGCCACGGCGGCACCGCCCTTCGCGTGCCTTGACTGCCGCCCCAGCGCAAAAACAACAACGACGACAACAACGACGTGCCACAGCCAATCAATCGCCCGCCCCCAGATGGCCGCACCTTGGACTCCTTGTCCTTGCCATCCTTCTTGTCCTTGCCATCCTTGCCCTTGCCCTTGTCCTTCCCACCACCCTCTGCTGCACCGCCCACCGCCGCTGACTTGCCACCTGCCCCGCCCCCCGCCCCGCTGCTGCCCGCCGCCCCGTCCACCGCTGCCGTGCCGTCCGGCGCCAGCAGGGGAGCCTCCACGCTGCCCGGCTCCGGCGGGGCCTCATAAAGGGCTTGCGCATGGGTGAGGGCGGCGTTGGCCAGGGCGGACTGCACCAGGCTCGAGATCATGGCCACCACCAGGCTCGTGTACCTGCAGGGCACAATGCACGCACAACGCACAAGGCATGAGGGGGCCAGCTGCTCTCTCCACGCTGATGGTTGATTGGCCGCCGGCTGCTGCATGAGGGCCGTTCGTCACAGGGAGTTGTAAGACGTGGTGCTTGCCAGGGCCACGCTGTCCTACCCGCACTACGAACGTGCACTGCGTCGACGCTCACGCTCTTGGCACACAGCACGGCCGTTGGTGCCTCGATGGCTTGGTGACTGCATGCTCTGGCCTGGGCTGGTGCCTGGTCTTTCCTCGCTGCTGATCCGTGCTGCCTTGGGTGATGCGGCCTGACGCCCCTGTCGCAGCTACACACACACACACACAGCATGGCGTGCACTTGTTGGGCCCGCACTCACATGTACACCAAGCCAGGGAAGCGCACGTCCAGTGTCGGCGGCCCCGGTGCCCCGCTGCTGGCGTCATCGGGGTGCTGGGGCCAAGCCTGCTCCGGCGCCGTCACCGCCACCAGCGCCGCCTTGCCCATGGCCGCCGCCTCAAAGAGCGACGTGAGGATGGAGGTGGCAAGGCGCAGCTGCGGTGTGCGCACGTGGTGCAGCAGGGACACACAGGCTTGTTACCGGGCGGGCTGCCAGGGCTGCTGTGGGGTGGCATTCACATGTGCAAAGCCAGGTTGAGAGGAGCGGCGTTCGGCTGCCGGCAGGTGCGGCAGCGTGTCAGCGGGCGCAGCATCGATTCGTGAGTCAGTCTGAGAGGTTGGTGTGAGGTTGCATCCACGCAAAGCCGGATGGCAAAAGCGGCGTGCGGCTGCCGGCGGGTGCGGCAAGGACACGGGCTCAGCATCGACTCGTGGGTCAGGCTGCGAGGCTGCTGGGTGGGCTGCCACCCACGCAAAGCCGGCTGGCAAAAGCGGTGTGCGGCTGCCGACGGGTGCGGCAGGGACACGGGCACAGCATCAAGTCGTGGGGTGTGGGGTGTGGGTCAAGCTGCTGGGTGGACGCCCACACAACAGAGGCGTACGGTGCCTTAGCCTGGACGCACCCGCGAGTGCAGCACGCCCTCTGGTGGGCTGTAGCGTGAGGGCCGGCGGGTGGGTGCCAGGCCGGCCATGGACAAGACGGCCAGGGACCTCAGCCCGGTGGCGAACCACACGTCCTGCAGGCAGGCGCCCACATGTGGTGCCACGTGATCTCCCACACCTGTCCAGTCATTGCGACCCCGTCCAGGCTGCGCCTGCTGCCAGTGTGGATGCGCGGTGGATGCGAGCAGTGCCCCATCGCTCGCCCCACCGTACGCACCACATTGGAGAGGGACACGGAGTAGATTTGCAGCCAGTCGTGCAGCGAGACGAGCTGCGGCAGGAGGTCCCATATTGGTGCCAGGGCGCACCTGCGGCCACGACACGCACACGCGGTGCCTGAGACCAAGACGCGCAGCTGGGGCCCCTGCTTACAGGTGGCGCACTGCGTGCTGTAGGGGATGCTCACGCCTGCTGCGTGCTGCACAGGTGAGCCAATGCTCGTCCCACGCGAGTTTACGAGGTAGCGTGATGATCTGCGCTGGGAGCCTCGCAGCGCGCACCAGGACACTACCACGGCCTCCAGGGCGGCGAAGACGACGAGCAGCGTGCCCACGACCGTCCATCCTCTGCGCAGCGGCTTCGGCTTGCTCTCCTCCGAAGCCTCGCCTGCCATCGAAGTGGGGAGACGCTGTGGGGAGGCCCAGTGGGCGCTTATGGGTGAGTGTGAGTGTGCTGGCGCATGCTCATGTGTTGCCTGTGGGGGTTGTCTGGACGGAGGTGCGTCATGGCCATCACGGCGCCACACTGAGTTTAGAGGTGCTGGAGATGAGGCTGATGAATGAGGAGCAATGGCAGCATGTCATTTCAATCAATGAGCGGGGCGCGCGCGTGCGGCGGGTCGGGAGCATCGCGCAAAACCCACAGGCAAGCAGCAGTCAGTAGTTTAGGCATTGAGATGCTCTCGCTCTGCTCTTGCTCAGCTCCGCTTTCTCCCTCTGCTTAAGGGCTCTCCGCCGCGCCCCCATGCGCTGTGGTGCTCCTTGGTGCCCCTGCCTGAGTCTGCAACACAAACAAACGCCACAACACCCACTCAACACACACCACCTTAAGCACAGACAGGTGCGAGCAGTGGCTTGGTTCGCCCGCGCGCAGCGACAAAAGTCGAATGCAGTCGCGGAGCAGCAGCAGCAAGCTGGCATTGCGGCAGAGGAGCGTGGCGCAGCAGCTCACACAGTGTGGCGTGGTGCAGCGCACGCGCCTGCAGCCTGGGCGCAGGTGGCCTCCCGTCCACCTCCACCTGTTGTTGCGCCTTGCGGCCCCTCGCGCTCGCAGAATGCCCAAGGCCAAGGCAGAGAAGGCGGAGAAGCCAGCGAAGGTCGCCAAGGCGGCAAAGGGCGAGAAGGCCAAGAAGGTGAAGAAGCCCGCAAAGGTGCGCGACGCGGGTCAATGTGTGGGGGGGGGGCAGCGACGAATTCGAATTGCGAGCAGAAAGCAGCGACGAGCATCGTGCCGTGCAGCGCGTAGTCCCCATTGGCGCACGATTATCGCCAGCTTGAAGGGCGGGTGTGGCGGGCCGTCCACACAGCGCAAGGCTGCGCAGCGAGGAAGGGGGAGCGCACAAGGGGACGAGGGGGGAGAGCTCTGCAGCACCACAGCAGCCTATTAGTGAGAGCACGCCCCTGGCCAGGCTAGAGCCCTCTGGCACCACCTTGTCCTCCTCTCTCACTTGCAGAAGAAGGACCCCAACGCGCCAAAGCGCCCACTCAGCGCCTACATGTTCTTCTGCGCCGAGCAGCGCGACGTGATCAAGAAGGAGCAGCCCGAGCTCAAGGTCACGGAGATCACCTCGGCGCTCGGCAAGGCCTGGGGGGCGCTAGAGGAGGTGAGTGGCTGGCTGGCCACCAGTGTGTGCAGCTGGGCGCCTGCAGTTGCGGGGAGTAACGCGCAGGGTCCTCCGCCACACGCCTCCTCACCATCACTCTTCCTGCCCCTCCTTTTGCAGGCTGACAAGAAGAAGTTCTACGCGCAGGCGGAGAAGGACAAGGAGCGGTACGCCAAGGCCATGTCCACGTACAAGGCGGCATCCGATGACGAGGACGCTGATGAGGCCCCAGAGGAGGAGGAGGAAGACGAGGAGGACGACTGAGCCCCGTGGCCCGCTTCTATCTTCTCTCATGCTCTAGGGGGCCGATGCCCCGCCTGACTCGCTGACGGCGCCCAAGCCTGTTCACTCCCACACACGGCGACACGGACTGCATTGTGACATGTGCATTGCTGTGCTCCCCTCTACGCCTCCTCTGACTGACATCACGAGCAACTCTGCTGACGAATACCAGCGAGCTTGTGGCCCACCGCGCCGCCTTGCCACCCGAATGCCACCTCCCGAAGCGATTGCAAGCAACCGTTCAGCAGCAAGTGTTCAGGTGCCCTCTCCTCCTGCATGCTCCTGGCTCTGTGGCTGTGCTGCAGCGCCCGCTCTGCTCAGCAAAGCCGCCCGAAAGTCCGCCAGCGAAGCGTTGGTCTGCAGCTGCGCAGTGCTGGGGGCGCCGTTGCCGCTGCTGGACTGCAGTGCGTCACGGGCCGCCACCTGAGCGTACAGAGTGCAGCAGGCACGCAGTCAGGACTGCGCACGCGTTCGGGATCCTTGCCGCATGCACTGCCACGCACGCACGCACCAGCTTTGCCAGCAGGAGGTTGCACTTGGTCTGCATGTCCAAGTGCGCGGCCAGCACCGCCTCCTGGTGCCCTGTCCGGTCCCTGCACGGAGCGGGTGGGTGTGGCGACCGTGTGCGGACCCGCCAGGCGCAAGGACGCCACGCCTCCAGCGCATCGCGGGCTCACCTCGTAGGAGCTAGAGGCAGGGCGTCTGAGACGGTCGTCAGCAGCTTCTGCATGTGCGTAATGTGTGGGCGAGGGGCGTCGGGCAGCGGGCAGCGGCTCGCATGCGTTGCTGCGGCTCGCATGCAGAGGGACGCAGGGCGCGCACCTGCCAGGACTGCTGCAGCTCCTCTAAATCCGCCATTTTGTGCTTTGCTTGCTGCTCTGTTAGAGTGGAGCGCACGGGGGCCCAGAGCCGGCGGACCCCTCTGCAGCCAACGCTCTGCTGGCTGTCCGCTTGTGTGGCTGCTGCTGATCCTGGCGGAAATCCATCCTGGAGTTTGATCCTCTTTGCAGTACTTGTACAGCGCCACCGCATGCGAGAACGTGGTGGTGATTGTACACATGATCAAAGCGCCACCACGTGCCAGTTCAGTTGCCTTTTGCTCCAAGGCTGGGGCTATGCACGCCAAGGAAGCAAGCGCAAGACCGTCAATGTGGCCCAGCGGCGTGGCGCGCACGGTTATGAAGCTGCTCAGCAACGGGTTTGCATGCAGTTTCCTCGCTCCTACTGGCTCCACGCCACTTCCAAGTTCTGTCACCAATGGAACTGGGGCCGTAATGTTCTTCACCGCTCATCCTTGGTGCCCTGGCGCGGCAGCAGAAAGTGCCAATATGCAGGTGGCACACACACGCACGTGTGCAGATTTCCTCTCCAACAGCACAGCAAACAGCACCACTCCACGTCCCTCCTCAACTTCGCACCACGCCAACAGCTCACCACACTGATGGCGGCCAACGAACAGAACAGCACCTCAGCATCGCTCACCAGCAAACACCTTGCCGCATGTTGCTCTCTGCACGTTCCTCACACGCTCACCACAAAAACAACGAAACACTGAAAAAGGCACCCATCTAGCGCAGCATAGCCCCCAAAAGAGTGACATCCATTGGCCGTGGTCGTCATCTAGGACGGAATTCCATCGTCGCTCACTTGCATCGCCTCCGCCGTTGGGTTTGTGTGCACGTTTCATTTCATTTTGTAAGCCCTAAGTGATGGCTCAGCCTCCATGCGGTGGCAGCCCTGACGCCCCCAGCACCACCACGGGCTGCCCCGCCCCAACTGCCCCAACCGCCACACCCGTACCGCCTGCGCCAACCGCCTGCGCCCCGCCAACCGAGCCCTGCGCAGCCGCCATCCACCCCGCCGTACTTACGCCGGCCGCTGGCACGCCGGGGACCATCCCATGCATGTAAGCCCTCGGGCCAAAGCCCTGCACACTGGGCGCCGCAGCCGCAAGTGCCCCACCAAACACCGTCCGCACGGCCCCACCACCAGGCGCCCCATCTGCTCCTCCTACACCCACGCCCACCGCGCCGGTGAATGGCAGCTGCCCACTGCCCTGCCCCCCTGCCGCCGCTGCTGCTGCCGTGTTGCCCGTAAGCATGCCTGCAGGAGGCAGCACCACGCCTGCAGAGCCCTGGGGTGGCCAGCACAGGCCTGCTGGCACACCTATCGAGGTGCCCAGCCCTATCGCCACCGGGCCGCTGCTGCTGCGATTGGCAGGCTGCCCACGGGGAACAGCACTGCCATTGGCGTTGCTGTTGGTGGCAGTGGTGGTGGTGGTGGTGGTTGGGAGGCCAGCGCCCCACGCTGAGGCGTGTGCTGGCGCTGCCGCTTGTGCTGCTGGTGGTGCTGCCGAGCCGCTGGTCGCGTGCTGCGCCGCATGTTGTGCGTGCTGCGCCAGGGACAGCATGTATGAGTAGAGTGCCGCGTGGTGCGGCATCACGTGGCTGCCGCATGATGCAGTGGGGAGGTGGGCGCCTGCAGTTGCGCTGAGCGGGGCGGCGAGGGGAGGGTGGTGCGCGCTGTTGAAAGGGAACGGGAGGGAGGGAGGGAGGAAGGGGAAGGTGCCGGGTGGTGGGAGGGTGAAGAACGAGGTGGAAGCGGAGGTTGGTGGGGGGTGGGGCGCGGGTCCAGCGATGATGCTGGGGTGTCCTAGTGCTGGGGCAGGGTGAGGGGCGGTGGCGGTGGGGGTGGGTGCGGCAGAGGGGGACGTGATGATGCTGGGATGTCCTGGGGCTGGGGCAGGGTGAGGAGCAGCGGGTGGGGCTGGGGCTGTCATGATGCTTGGGAGTGCGGGCGCTGGGGCTGGGGCTGGCGCTGAGGGTGGCGCGGGGTGGCCACCAGCAGCAGAGGATGGGGCGGCAGCGCGAGGTGAGGCGAGAGGGGATGGATTCACCGGGGCTTGATCAGGCGAGGGATCAGGTGCTGTGCACCCAAAGGCAGCCTGCGCCGCGCCTTGCTGCTGCTGCTGCTGCTCAACCTGCACCTCCGCAGTGCCCAAACCAGAGCGTTGCTGCTGCCGCTGCCGCTGCTGCCACGGCAGTTGGCTGGCCTCAGGCACGCAGTCGCCCCCTGACGCAGCGGCACCTCCACCCACGCCCCCTGCTCCTCCGCTTCCCTCCTCAGCCTCGCTCGGCGACAAACTCACGGCGTGCGCATCTGTCGCCGCCTGCGACCCCTGCCTGGTGCCCACACGCCTCTGCTCGCTTCCCTTTGGATCCGCCACTGCAGCACCGCCACCCGCAAACGTGGGAACAACGCCATCATCCTCACCATCACCCGCTTCTCCCTCACCCTCCTCGCACTCCGTCATTTCGTGCGTCTGGCCCTTGCCGGCAACAGGCGCGCCGCCCTCGTCACGTGTGCAGCTGCTGCCATCCCGCGACACTCTGCCGCCACCGCCGCCGCCGCCGCTGTGCCTGCCTGCCGCGCCGCCGCCCTCCCCGCCGGTGCTGCCGCCGCCGTCGCCGCTGCCGCTTGCTTCACTCGTGCCGGCAGCTGCAGGGCTGGGGGTGGTGTCAAGAGGGGAGAGCGTGCAGCGATTGTTGGGGAACGGCCTGTCCTCCTTTTGGTGGTGCGCAGGGGGGGTGGAACTGCTTGGTTGGTGTTGATGGTGCGCAGGCGGAGTGGAACTGCCTGGCTGCTGATGGTGCGCAGGAGGGGTGGCACTGCTTGGTTGTTGTTGGTGGTGGTGGTAGTGGTGCGTGCCGTGGTGAGAGGAGCAGGTGCATGGCTGGCGCGACACCCCTGCCGCTTCGTACTGGGCAGTAGCACCGCTTGGGGAGGCGGGATGGTGGCACTCATGGTGCTGCTGCTGCGGTGGCGGTGTGTTCGCTGCACCACCGCCTGGCGCAAGGGAGGAGGAAGGAGGAGCGCTAGCCTTGGGCTGTGAGGCAGCCACACCCTCGCCTGAGCTGGGCTGCTGCTGCTGCTGCTGCTGCTGCTGCTGCTGCTGCTGCTGCTGCTGCGGTTGCTGCTGCGGTTGCTGCTGCTGCTCCGGTTGCTGCGTGTGGGCTGCGCACCCTGGCACCTGCTCCCGCTGCGGCTGCTGCTGCTGAGGAGGAGGAGGCAGCGATTGAGGAGGAGGGGGAGAGGGAGGAGAGTCTAGGTCCATGTCCGTCGGCGCTGTAGGCCCTGCTGCTTCAGCCGCCACGCCTTCCACCTGCCCACCAGGATGACCACCAGGAAGAACGACGACAGCTGCAGGGCCCACACCAGCACCAGCACCGCTGGCTGTGGGTTGCGCCTCGTGCGGGGCACTTGGCCCGTTAGGCAGTGCCTGCTGCTGCTGCTGCTGCTCCCTCTTCTGCTCCTTCTCCTGCTGGATCCACTGCGCGATGTGCACGTGCAGCAGGGAGCCACGCGGCCTGCCGTCCGCACCGCACGTCCCCTGCACCGCCGCTGCCTCCGCCGCCCCCGTCGTCCGTGCCCTGTTGGCCCCTCCGTGGGCATACGGCGCCCACGGTGGCACCTCACCCCCACCAGCAGCAGCGGCCGCGGCCGCCCCAGCAGCCGCCGCCGCAGCGACAAAGGCATGAGGGCTGAGGGCCGGCATGGAGGCGCCCACAAGTCCTGTTGAGGGCTGAGGCCCACCCACGCCCATGCCCGCCGCCGCCTGCAGCGCCTGCAGCAAGCTGTGCGGGAGCGAAGGACCCAAAACAGGGTATCCAGTGGCTGACGCCTGCCCTGCCACCTGGGCACCAGTCCTGCCAGCAGCTGCTGCTGCGCCCTGCTGCTGCGCGTGCTGTGCCATGACGCCCGGTGGAAGGAGGCTGCGCATCATCGCCATGGTGGCCGAGTCGAGCTGCATGCTGCTGGGAGGGAGCGCCCCCCTGCTGCTCGCCTGCTGCAGCGACTGCAGTAGGGCTGCTGCTGCTGCTGCACCGCCAGCAGGGAACGCTGGGAGCCATGGGGGAGGTGCCGCGGCATTGGAGGGCGTGGCGGGTGCGCCAAACTGGCGGAGCATCTGTTGGTATGCATGGCCTAGGGCAGCAGCGGCGCTTGCGGCGGCGGCGGCGGCGGTTGCGCTGCCGGGTGGTTGCGGCATGGCAGTCACGCCAGAGGGGCCGATGTAGCCGCCGGGGGTGCTGCGGTGCGCCGGGTGGTGGGCCTGCCAGGGCATGGGCATGGGCATTGTGCTGAGCCCTAACGCGCTGCCTGCGCCGAGCACCACGGCCCCGCTGTTGGGCACGTGCGCCCCGCCGTTCTCTGTGCCATTGTGCAGCTGCTGCTGGTGGTGGTGGTGGTGGTGGTGCTGTCGCTGCCGCTGCCGCCGTGATGGCCGCTGACAGATCGCCCCGCCTTGCTCGTCCTCATCATCATCCTCGTCGTCTGCCTCCTCACTCTCCTCCTCCTCCTCCTGCTGCTGCTCCCAGCCATTGTGCCCATTGCTGGCGTGAGGGTGCGGGCGCAGCTGCCGCTGCCATCGCCGCCGCCGCCCCTGCTGCACCGCCTGCAGAGCCCGCTGCCTGCTGCCCTGTTCCTCCTCCTCCTCCTCCTCCTTCCCTGCTTCTTCCCCGTGCTGAGTTGGCACGACGCCGTCCTCCTCCTCTTCACCGTGCGCCGCGCCATGCCTCCCGCCTGCACCATGGCTGCGGCGGCTGCGTGGCCAGACGCTGCCGGCGTCGTGAGGCGTGCTGTAGGGCGGGTGGTGGTGGCGCTGGTGGTGGTACAGGGGAGGCGGCGTGGGGCTGCCGCCGCTCACAAGGTGCGCCGCAGCGTTGGCCAGGTTGTAGAGCGCCTCCGCCACCAAGCGCTCATCGTCAAAGGGGGATGGCGATGCCTGCAGTTGCACACGTGTGAAGGCGAGCTGGTGCTGATCGTCTCTTGCCGGCACGGCGAGCGCGTCGTTTGACCGTGCGTGCCAGGCGCACCTGTCGCAGGTGGGCGAGCTGCCTCTCCAGCTGTGCCGCCTCCGTGGGCCGCCTCTGCTTGCCTGCGCGCATGCACACCACCCTCAGCACCAGCGTTGCTTCCAGCGGGCTGAACGTGGTGCCGTGATGGCGCGTCGTGCACGCGAACGCATGTACCTCTGCAGCCCTTGGGGATGGCCCCGCCGTCTAGGAAGCTCAGCGGCATTCTCTGGGCGCTGTGGGCGAGCCGATCTGCGAGAGCCAACCACCGGGTGAGACTCATCACTCGGCGAGAGCAAAGGACGATGCGTCAGCGAATCCTGGCGTGCTGCACGCTACTGCATCGCTCTCTACCTGCAAATCCGCGTGTGCGTGCTGCTTCTGCGAGTGCCCAGGGTTTCGACTCACCTGCTCTCACTTCACTTCGCGCTGCAGCCTCGCGTAGCTGCAAGGCGAGGTGTCAACGCTGCGCTCTGTGCTGCCGCTGGCGGTTTTGCGCTGCTGGGCACGCTGCCGTCGACCATCCGCCAAATCCTCGCACACGGACTCCACACGAGCAGACGTCCACGCTCTGGAGGTGCTGCTGTGCTCCTGAGCGCCGGCGCACGCTCAGTTGGGCGTTGCTCTGCACGATCCGCGTCTGAGTCGAGAGTCTGACGCCACGCTCCGAGCAACCTGCTGCTGCGTCGATTGCACGCGCTGTTGCCCTGCTGCTGCT
>QAXK01000147.1:0-26853 GCA_004335735.1 Chlorella sp. KRBP
AGCAGCAGCAGCAATCAGGCGTGTGCAGGGGGGGGGGGCCACTGAGTGACGCACTTGCGCAGGTGCAGGTAGATTGACGCCTTGCTGGTGAGCTCGTACGTGTTGAAGCCCTCCTTGTTCATGCGCGCCAACATGCTCACCACCTGCACATGCAGAGCATCCATCACCATCACACAAAGCTGTCGTGCATTGGCTTGGCCGCGGGGCACCAGCGCACCAGTGCCAGTGAACCTGCACTGCCCGCCCCTCCTCACCAGTAACGCGTGTTTCAGCGCACACCCTAACCCTAACGCCAACGCCAACCCTAACCCTGCTGTCCCTCCTCACCAGCAGCGCGTCCACCAGCAGCGTGGGTGGGTTAGTGTCCCTGAGCAGTTTCTGCAGGCAGGCGGGCGCCAGGCCCCCCGCCGTGACCCACTGCTGCGCAAAGGCGGCCGAGGAGAGCACCAGGCGCGACGCCACCGACACGGGAAGCACCAGCTGGTCGCCCTCCAGCACGTCCGACACCAACGACACCTGCGCACACGCATGCACATGCACGTGTTAGCATCATGGAGTGAGCGAGTACGTGCCAACACTGCGACCCTCTCTCATACATCACACAAACGTCTCTGCAGGCACACGTGCGCCCAGGCACCCAAGGGTTTCCAGGTCCCACTTGTGCGCCGCTGCCCCGTCCCCAGCCCCACTCCCCTTTGCTCCCCAGCGTCCCCAGGCCCACTCCCCTTTGCACCCCACCCCACTCCCCTTCACTCACCAGGGGTGCCATGACGTTCTCCCTGGCCAATGCCTCCTGGTACCCTGGGGGAGCACCCAGGCTCTCCACGCCCTCGGCACCCATCACCGTGTTGAGCGGCAACTGCAAGCATGACGGCGTCAACGTGATGATGGCCAGCAAGCACGCGCAGAGCAGTGTGAGGGTGCACAGTTCACGGCAGTGGGTGCTGCCAGGCGCTGCACAGATCAAGCGAGCCCGGCTGCCTGCCCATCCAGCCACATACCCTTTGCGTGTTGCGATGCACACGCACACCATGTTAGGACTTCAGGCAATAAAACGCCCCCCAAAACAGACGTGCAAGCCACACGGCCTCCCTCCCATGAGTTGACCGCACCACACCTGCATGAGGTCCACTGCCGCCAGGCACGTGCCCGCCGCACCCCCCGGGCCCCCTCCCGCCGGCGCAGGCCAGCTGCTGAGCAGGTTGATGTGCCGCTCGCTGATGACGGAAACCAGCATGGACAGACAGCTGTCGGTGGCCAGGGACTTGCACGTGTCTGCACCTGCACCATCATCACCAGGGTGCCCTGGCCATCACATCATACCATCACATCATACCGTGGTCAACGTTTCATTCAAACACAACCAGCAACAAGGTCTGCGAAATGTAGCCTCAGAAACACCACAAACTCTCCACCCCATCCCTGCCCCCGCCGCATCACATCACGCGCACCTTGCTCGCCCAGGCACGCGCACTTGGCCCCGTGCAGCAGGTGCATGAGCCCATGCGGACTGAGCTCCGCCAACACCCCGTGCGCCCCCGCCGCCCCCCGCCCAGTGCTCAGCACCGCCACCAGCCCCAGCCCCAGCCCCGCCTGCACCGCCGCCGCGTGCGGGTCTGACCCAGGGCCAAACGCAAGCAGCGCCGCCGCAAGCGACACGGCCCCGTCGCACAGCCCCACCTGCCCCGGCGCCCCCTCCACCACCTCCAACGCCGCCCCACTGCCCCCAGAAGGCACGTAGCGCAGCAGCCTCGCCAAGGACGCCAAGCGCGACGGTGTGAGCATCTCCGGGGGAGGAGGCGTCCACGTCCACCCTGTCCTCGCCCCACCCGCCGCCGCGGCCACACCAGGAGGAGGAGGCCCCCCGCCCGCACCCCCCTGCGCACCGCTGCCGCCGCTGCTGCTGCTATACACGTAGATGTGGCGGAGGTACGCCGCCGCCGCCCCCGCCGCGCAAAAGGCCACGGCTGCGTCCGCCGGCCCACTGGCACCCTGCTGCAGCTGCACCATGGCCGACAGCTTGCGCAGCGCGTCGTCGGTGGAAGGTGTGGGGGTCGGCACGCGCGGGGCGGACGTGGCGCTACCGGGGCGACGCGGCGGCGTGGCCTGCGGCGCGCTGATGTGCGACAGCAGCTGGCCCAGCGCAGCCAAGCACGACGCGCACAGGGTGGCGGCGGCGGCACTGCCTGCGTGCTCACGCGCCGCTACAGCCGCTGCCATGAGCGCTTCCGGCACGAGGCCGAGCACGGCGGCGTCGCACAGCGTGGGGCAGGCGCGTGCGCAGTGCAGCAGCACGTGCACTGCGGCGGCCACTGGGCTGAGCCCTGCCGGCGTGCCTGGGCCTTGGGTGAGCGGCGTGAGGGCCAGGTGGTTGCCTTGGGGCTGCGGGGGTGAGGCGGGGGTGGTGTTTGTGAGGTAGGGCCCGGCGCGCAGTGTGGCGCAGAGGGTGGAGATGCTGGAGGGGGAGGCGGCGATGGCGTCACCCAGGGAGCGGCGCACACGGTTGGGGAGGGACTGGTCGGCGTCCTGACCTGTGTGGCCATATATCAAGGACAAGCACGGGACAAAGCAACGGTGTGTGTGTGTGGTGTGGGAGGTGCGGTAGGGAGGTGCGCTGCTTGCACCAACTCAGACCAATGTGCGCAAACATGACCTGTCAACGAAGTGCCCTCTGAATCGTGCAAGTCCCTGATGATCCGTCCCCCCTCCCCGTTGGTCCTGCTGCCCCACGTCTAGGATGGTCCCCTCACACTCACCCTTGTCCCTTGCCTCCCCCAGGTGACGTGACGACAAGGTGCGCGCCAGCGGAAAGTGGTCACTCATCCCACCACCACCACCACCACCACCATAACCTGCCCCGCCCTGCCCCGCGCCCACCGCCGGCTGCCCAGGCGCACACACCACGCCCCTTGGGGGTGCCGCCACCAGCGCCGCCATGGTGCGCATCACCGCCACGCCCGCTGCCTCCGCTGCGCCCGCCTCCCCGGCCCCTCCACCCGTCCCTGGACCAGCAGACGCCGCGTGGCGCGTGCCCTCCATCAGCGCGCACAGTGATGAGCCCAGGGACATGTCCAGGGCGGCGCTGAGGACTTCCTCGGCCTGACGCAGCGCCGGGCCGTGCACAGCGCCAGTCACGCAGCACTGCGCACGCGTCAGCGCCTCGGTGGCGGCGTGGGCGGCGGCGGTGAGCGAGCGCCACTGCGCGGGGGAGGCGGCGTGGAGGCCCTGCGCGGTGGAGGCGCTGAGCGGGTGGGCGCCCGAGGCGGAGGCGGAGGGGCCGGCGGAGGCGCCGCTGTAGCGCCGCGCGAGCACGTCAGCGTAAAAGGTGAAGCTGTCGTCCAGCGCGACGAAGGTGTAGCCGGCAGCCGCCTTGTCCACGGCGTGCGCTGCGGTCGGGCGAGAGCGAGAGTGCAGGTTAGGCGGGTGCTAGTGGACCGCGTCGCCACGGCGTGTGGGTGCGAGAGGTCAGTTTGGGCGGCGAGTCGCCAGAGGGAGGTGGCGCTGAGGTGTGGTGTGTCTCACCTGCTTCGGCGCGCCTGAAGCACTCGATGGCGGCGGTCACCAGGTCCAGCGCGGGGGGCGAGGCGCCCGCCGCCGCCCCAGCCACGTCCACCACGGCCTTCTGCAGGGCGATGCCCTCTGTGCGGCCCTGTGCGCACACACAAAAGAGGGAAGGACGGGACGCAGGTAGGTGGATGGGTGGCAGGTATGTAAGGGCGGCAGGTATGCTTGTGAAGTGTAGGTGGCTGCGGGGGTGGGTAGGGGTGGTAAGGGTCATCCCTACCTCGCAGTGCTGCAGCAACGCCGAGACGAGCTGCAGCGTGCGCGGCAGGGAGGGCGACAGCAGCCAGCGGCTGCGCATCTGCGTGTCGGTGGGCGGCTTGAGGGCGCTGATGACGGTGGGCATGGTGGCCCCGTCACCCAGCAGCGCTGCACAACAACAACACAAGGCAGCACATTAACGTTTGTTGTGGTGACTACGCACCAGCCCCTGCCCCTGCCCCTGCCAACGTCAGCGCCGTCAGGCAGTCACACAGGCAGCAGTCACACCCTCGCTTGCCCTCCTTACCCGTGGCGCGGTCGGATGTGAGTCCCCCATGCATGGCCACGTCCACAGACAGCTTGTCCAGTGATGACGTCAGGTCCTCCACCACCCCCACGCCCCCGCCCGGTGCTGCCGCCTTGCCCGCGGGCGTTGGCGTGGTGGCGGCGCCGTTGGCCGCCTGCAGCTGGCCGGCGGCGGCCACGCCACGCGGGGCGGGGGACGTGCCACTGAGGGGACGGGTGGCGCCGGCGGGGGTGGCCTCAGGCTTGCGCTCTGTCAACACGAACGCACAGGCGTGAGAGCATGAGAGCATGCAGCATACCAGGACTCACACAGTGCAGATGCTGCACCACCACTTGCACCGAGCGCAGGCCTGTTTAGCCTGTTCAAACAGCGCGGGTGTGCCCATCAGCAGTGGATGCGCACAGCGCAGTTGCTGCCCTCCCTCCCCTCCCCACACACATGCCTCTCTCCCTCACCCATGCCTGGCAGGCGTCGCGTGGCGGGCTCCCTCCTTGTGATCTGGGGCGTGGAGGCCGTGTGTGCGGGGGGCGTGCCGGGGGTGGGCGCACGCGACCCCGCAGCCACGGCAAGCACCGCACCGGCCATCGCACCTCCCTCGCCCTGCACACAGGTATCAGCACGTCGCACACATACACCAATGAGCACGTGTGCTCTCGAGCGTGGCTGTGCGCTGCGGGCAACCTACACGCACTTGCGGCCCCCCAACCAACGCAGCAGCACAACACAACACGCAGCACAGCATCGGCCTGCCTGACCAGTCCCTCCTGTCGCCAACCCTGTCCTGCTCCGTGCCCCTCATGATGCAAGCGCGTGCCAAGCCAGGCTCACCCTCCAGGCCCGGCTCGAGTCCGCCACCTCCATGGCGTCGGCCAGCGCCTTTTCCCTCATGAGGCGCTCCTCACTGGTCTCGCGCACAAAGGGGTGCTCCAGCAGCTCGGGCCACCCCAGCCGGTCGTTGGGCTTCTTGTTCAACAGGCCCTGCATGCGTGGATGGCCAGTGTGGATGGCCAGCGTGGATGGCCAGCGTGGAACGCCAGTGCGAGGAAGCAGGCGGCCCAGGCATCAGTGGGCAGCGGTCTACACGTGCCACGACCACACGACCGCAGGAGCAACGAGGGAAGGTCTGGTGTCCTGCGGCGCTTGCTTTCACCCCTACTGCGTGGGATTGCTGCACGCTGAGCACTCTCAGCCCCGCCCCACGTCCACTGCTCACCACTGACAACCACCTTGCCACCCACCCACCTTGAGGAAGCTCCTAAAGTCGGGTGAGATGTTTGTTGGGAACTTGACGGGGTCCTTGACAATGTGCTGGATCAACGAGTAGATCGAGTTGGTGTAGAAGGGGGGCTGGCCCACGTGCAGCTCGTACAGGATCACGCCGAGCGACCACAGGTCAACCTGCAACACCATCACACGTTCACATCGCATGCACACCATGCATGTTCCATGAGGATGCCTGCACCACCACCGCGCAGCACCCACCACCGCCTCAGCCAGCACTGCAGCAAACGGTGCAGTGGTGTGGGCGACAGCCCTGCGCTGCGCTGCGCCTGTACATGCCATCCGCAGCCCTTCCGTTCATCCCTAGGGTTCAGGGTGAGGGTTTACCGTGTGGTTGTAGGGCTGCTCCTGCACCAGCTCTGGCGCCATGTACAGGGGCGTGCCCTTGATGCTCGTCAGCACCTGCAACACCACACATGCGGGGGGAGAGGACGCACGCGCCCACACACCCTGACGCGACAGGGCCCCGTGTGTGGCCCTTGTGACTGTCCGGCCCCCTGACGCCCTGGTGGTGGTCTCCTCATGGTGCCGCTGTCTGTGCCCACACGACCTCTCTAGCCCACCCGCCCCCACCCGCTCCCCCTGGCCTGCACCTGCGCCTGTGCTCCAAACCGAGTGTGTTGCGCCGTTCCCTCACCATGGTGTTGCAGCTCATGGCCCTGGCAAAGCCAAAGTCGCACAGCTTGACCGTCCCGTTGGAACCAATCAGGATGTTCTGAGGCTTCATGTCTCTGCACGTGCATGCACACACACACACACACACACACGTGTGTTCAACGGAACAGGACTCACGGCATGCACCCCCACACAACCTGGCACCCGCACTGACCGCTGTTGGCTGTGCCCGCCCCGCTCCCGCCCTGTAATGCCCGCCTGTGGGCAGACTGCACACCTGTGGATGATGCGGTTGGAGTGGAGGTAGTGCAGCGCCCGCACCAGCTGCTTGGCGATGCTCTGCGGGAGGAGGAGGAGGAGCGCCCCACACGCAACCAGTGCAGCAGCCGTCACCGTGGCGCCTCTCCGTGCTGCTCTCCTGCATGTGCCGCCTGCCCCGCTGACCCCTGTGCCATGAAACAGCTGCTCGTGTCACATGGCCACCACCAGTCTGCTGCTGCTGCTCACGCCTTGCATGCCCCTCCCCTGGGGCCCTGGTCTGCTGCTGGGCCACCATCCTGCCACACCATGCGCGCCCGTGCCTGCGCACCTGCACCACGTCCTCCGGCAGGGACTGGTCATCCTCCAGGATCTCAAACAGCTCACCCTGGGCGAACTCTGTGGGTGCGGCAAAGGGGCACACCACCCCCACCCTGTTGTTGTGCATGCTGCCGGCTTCACATGCTGCACACTCCTCCACCACCACCTCGGCACACTCCCACCCTACCCAGCAGTCCCCGTGCGGCACGTGTGGCGTGCTGCCAGCAGCTGCCCTGTGCCGAGCTGCACCTGTGACGACGCAAAAGTCCGTCTTGGTTTCGAACGCGTCGAGCATCTGGATGATGTGCTCGTGCCGCAGCTGCCTCAGGATCTCAATCTCCTGCCGCAGGTTCTTGATGTCCTTCTCACTCTTGCCATGCTTCATGATGAACTTCATGGCTGTGATCTGGCCGGTGCACTTGCGGCGGCCCTTGTAGACCTGCGTGGGCCGCATGGTGCGCCGGCGCGCACAAGAGAGTGTGTGCGTGCGCCGTCCGCCGCCAATCAGCCACAGCTGGCGGGCACTGGACATGCTGCCCGTGATGCCGTGTCGTGCAGCCGCTGCTGCTGCGCTCCAGAGGGCTGCACTGGGAGTGGCTTGGTCTGCAGTTCGGCGCCGAGCCTGCCCACCCCGAACTGCGCGCACCTTGCCGAACGAGCCCTCCCCAACCAGGTCTATGATGTGGTAGTTCTCCATGGCTGGCCTTCTGCTTGTGCGGCTGGGCTCGCTAGCAGGTCCAGGTCCTGGGAAGCGCCTGGAAAGACGCCGCTACCAGCTCTCCGAATTGGCTGCTATGCTGCACGCGCGCACGTCCATCCGGAGGACGAAGGCGCGCGCGCCCTCACGCTCCCAGCCAGCTGCTGCCACGAGATTCGCAGTTCGCGAAAGGAGCTCCTCCTCCACAAGCACGAGTGGCTCCTGGTTGACGAGCACCGAATCACCAGCACGCAGCCATTGGTGTTGAATCGCTAGCAGGCGTGTGCGTGTTGGGGCGCAGTTCGGGTGCAGCCTTCAGCATGCCCGACCTACCGAGCAGCAGGGAGCCCAAAGTGCAGGTATGGGTCTGGAAGATGGCTCAGGCGTGGGTCTGCTTCACAGGTTCACAGGGGTGCCCACGGGCACGAGTGGGGAGGGATGCACAACGGGTGGCGCGGAGAAAGCAGTGTCACTCTTGACCAGGCACCAGCTTGCCAGCAGCTTACAGCAGCACGAACAACAAACCATCACGGGCTGTCCATTCGAACATTCGCGCGTTTCCACCGTCCGAACCACAGCGTGACAGCCACAGACAGCTACAGGCAGGAGGTCAAAACTTATGGCGTTCAGGTTGTGGTGGCAAAAGACAAAGCAGCCAGGCAAGGTGGGTTTAAAGGCAAAACACTCACGCAGCGCGCTTCATCTTGAGCTGGCTCCGCCTGCGCTCCTCCCCAATGTTGATGATGCGCTCCGCCTCCCTCTGCCCGCTCCAGTACGCGCCGTGCGCCACCGCGGGGTACTGCTGGTTGGTCGCATCACCCGCAAAGAACACCTGCATTGTGGGAGCAGTGATGATGGCACCAGCATGTGAAGGTCTCGCATCAGGTGGGATCTGAGCTCCGAGTCAGCCAAGGCCAGACGCTTACCGTGCCCTGGACGGGCTCAGCAAGGACGCTGAACGCGTTCTTCGCAGCGCCAGCCCTGATGAACGGGTACGAACCGAGTGAGGACGCGTCCTTGCCCCACCTGCGCAGGAGCAGGTGAAGCCAGCGCATACATTTGGGCTGCATGCTCAACTGCTGCGGCTGCAGCTCCAGTGCGAGCCGTAGCTGTGGCCTCATTTTCAGCAAGGCGCACCGTGTGATGAGGACGCTGGTGGGTGGCTCGTAGGTGTCTGGGAACATGGTCTGCAGTCGCGCCGTGACGCCAGCCTTGATCTGTGCGTCCGTGCGGTTCTCCTGCAGGTGAGTGATCACGCAGGGTGGGCGGGTGTAAACAGGGCGGTCAGTCGCAGGGTGGCGCCCTGTCTGGGATAGAAAAAGGCCACGCAACAACTGCCAAGCAGTGGGACTCTGGGTGCTGCAGGTCTGCACACAGCGCGTGCCTCACCATTGCCCAGGCGACATCCCCGGCCACAAAAAGCACGAGGACGGGCTTCTTGAAGCTCCTGCGGCAGCACGCTCACGTGCGGCACCGCCATGACAGGCAGTTAGCATGCAATCGCGCAATCAACGGCGCAGGGGCCTGCCTGCTGCAGGGGAATGCGCACCTGTAGAGCGAGAGGAAGGTAGTGTAGTCGCCCGGGCTGGTGCTGACGAAGGACACCCAGTCTGAGGTGCCTGAAGCATCCTGCCAAAAGGGCGTCTTGAAAGACATGATCACCTGGGGACAGGGGAGGTGGTCAAAGCTGGTTAGGGTTACCACACCAACAGAACTCAAGCAGCATGTGAGTCTCAGGCTGGAGTCCTAACCTTGTTGAGCAGTCCGACACCAAGCGTGGCAATGGCGGTGCGCTTCTTGGCGGGCAGGGACGGCGTGAAAATGGGGGCCTTGGGGCCTTGCAGGACGCTGCGCAGGGACAGGTATGGCAGGCGTGCGTGTGATTCACCATCACCTTGCGGGAAGGACTCCCTGTCAGACGACCTGCATAGCGTCAGGTCGCAGTAACCCACCCGAGGGGCAGAGTGCAGATGACGTAGTTTGCCGTGTAGGTGCGCCCGTTTGCCGTCTTGACCCTTGCGAGGTTGACCTCGGTGTAGTCAATGGACGTGACCACCTGGCCGTACCGCACGTCAAGCTCCTGGACCAGCTTGGCGATCAACTGCGCGTGGTTCACATGGGTGGTACAACAGGGGCTTAGCACATGTGGGTGCACCGCCGTCCATACCACACACCCTCTCATGCCTGGCCTGATGCGGACCAAGGTTTGATCAGGACCACCACCAGGGTGGCATCGCAAAGTGTTGCGGCTCACCGCCGAGTACCCCTTGGTCCACAGCACTGCGTTGCCCCCCAGGCTGCTGTCCTGGTCGTAGTAGAGCGCACTCAGGGTGCGGATGCTGGCGGCGTACTCGGTCTCAATCACCGACACGATGTACTGGCGCAGCAGGTAGTACTGCCCATCCGTCAGGTCCACCGTGTCAAGCCACCTGCACACCCACGTGAGCCCCCAACGCACGACGGTGAGCAAGCCAATAGCGCGTGGGGTAGCGCGTGTGTGCCACGTGCATGACGGGGCATTGAGGAGGACCAGCAAGGAGCAGGCCAGAGCATGCACCACCCGGCACCAAGCACACAAGACACGAGTTAATCGATAAACTCACTTGTTGAGGACACTCTCCACCGAATCAGTGACCTTGAGCTTGCCAGAGTCGCGCTGCGCCTGCACACACACGCGGCCAGGCAGGAGAAAGGAACTAAGCAAGGGGAGCGCTCTGAGGAGGCTGGGCCAGGCTCTGAAGCAACAAGAGGTGCGAGACCCTACTCACCTCCAGGTAGCTGCCAAACTGCCCCAGCAGTGCCAGACCTGCTTGCGCCTGCACACGTGCGGCGGGCCGTGTGCAACTCATTGACTGCAGGTGACGTGGGGTTGCGCTCACGGAAGGTTGCAGGACAGCGGCTTCCCACCTGTGCGTCGCTGAGCGGCGTGCTCTTGTTGAAGAGTGTCTCGTCACCCTGCAGGAGCGTGCATTTAGCGTACAGTGCACGTGTGGCTGGCCAGTGTTCATTGTCGTGCTCATTGCTAGAGGCTCTTCACACCCCACTAACAATGGTGGGCACGGTGGCGAGCTTGTACTCCTTCGCCAGGGCGGTGAGCGGGTTGCCCGCCGTGCCCTGGATCCACGCGCCGCCCATATCCACGGGCGTACCCTGCACAGATAATTGCGATCAGTGCATGTCAGGCTGAAGCCTGGCCTGGCGGGGATGCATTGCACTCACGCCACGCGTGCGTCCGACGTGTGCACCTGGATGGTCTGGGTCCACAGGCGTCCACCGGGCCGCGTCCTGCTCTCCAACACGATCACGTCCCATTGCTCGTCTGCGAGCCTGCAGGCGCCATCCATCGGATGCGCCATCGGAGGCGCCCACCCCTGCCTGCAGAGTGCCGTGCGCGCAGCAATGCGAGCTCTGCAGCTCACCTTCGCGCCGCAGCGATACCGCTGATGCCTGCGCCAATGACAATCACCGTGGCGTCCTGCGCGCCTGCCGCTCCCTGCGAGCTGAGGAGCACCAGCGCGAACGCGGCCAGGAGCCAAAGCCTCCTCATCCTGCGAGCTCCCGTCGCCGATTGCAAGGTTTATAAGGTGCCTACAAGGTTCATCGTGCGTCTTCGCGGTTCTTCAGCGTGCTCGACCACAACAGGGGAAACTGCCGGCGGGCCTGCGGCTAACTTCACAACGGCAGATCAGATCTAGATCACCGGATCAACCGGGCCAAGGATCCAAGGGGGAAAGAAATCAACGGCGCGACATGAGGTTGAGGATGCGCTTGGCCTCCCGCTCGCCGCTCAGGAAGGCGCCATGCGCCGTGCTGACGTAGTCCGAGTTGGTGCCGTCGCCCGCGAAGAAGAGCTGCATGCACACATGTGGTGGAGGGTCAGAGGTGGCTCTGAGTGCATCAGACACACCACACGGCTCGGTGACTGCATGCTCTGGCCTGGGCTTGTGCCTAATCTTCCATGCTGCCTTGGTCCCCGCGGCTGGACCGCCCCGTTTGCAAGCGCTCACACACGCACGGCGCCAGCGGCTCACCTTGCCCTGGACGGGCTCGGCCATGACGTCAAAGGCATCTTGGGACGCGCCGGCCTTGAGGAATGGGTAGGAGCCGAGGGAAAAGGGATCCTTGCCCCACCTGCAAGTGAAAGGGGGGGAGTGTGACTTGTCCAGGTTCAGGCAGCGCGTCACGGAGCGGAGAGGACGGCGGGACGCACCGCGTGATTACGACGCTGGTGGGCGGGATGTAGGTCCTGGGGAAGAGGGTCTGCAGCCGCTGCGTGGCCTGCGCGATGATGACATCATCCGTAAGGTCCTCCACATGCCACGCCACGTCGGCGGAGGTGAAAGCCACCAGCACGGGCACGGAGGTGCCCAGGGGCCTGCGGGTGGGCGCACGAGGCACGTCGGGCGGGCGGTTGATCAGTCATCATCCACAGGATTGATGGCTTGGCCTCGACTTGAGACAAGTTGCGAGTCCTACTCACTTGCTGAGCGCGAAGAACTCGGTCCACACGCCCGTCTCGCTCACGGGCAGCATGTTGATCCACTCGGTGGGGGCGGCCTGCGCGCGTTGGGGATGAGCAAGGTAGGACTGTGCACTTGAAGGCATCGCCTCCAGTGTTCACACCACACAGTTGGGCACGTGGGGTGCTCACCTTGGCCCAAAAGGCACTTGGGAACTTCATGATGACCTGCACACGTCAACGCCAGGGTTAGCACCGGGTTTGGATGGGAATCGGGTACAGCGACACGCACACACAGTGACAAGCACCAAAGTCCTTACCTTGTTGAGCAGTCCGACACCGAGCGTGGCGATGGCGGTGCGCTTCTTGGCGGGCAGGGGCGGCGTGAAGGTTGGGGCCGAGGGGCTCTGGAGGACCCTGCAGCCACGCACACCGGCAGCAGGTGGCTCAGAGCTAGTTGTGGGTGTGGTGCGCATGGCCTCCTGCTCTGCAGGCTTGGGCTCCATCAGCCAAGCTCCATGAGCCACGTACCCGATGGGGATGGTGGTGATGACGTACGGTGCGGTGAAGGTCTGCCCATACGCCGTGGTCACCACCACTGGCGAGGCGGTATAGTCAACAGACACCACGTGCTGCTCGTAGACAATGTTGAGGCCAGTCGCCAGCGTCTCGATCAGCTGCAGGCGAGGAATGTCGGACACCACATGCCTCCAGCATCACCACAACCACCCTCTGCACCAAGCTGCCTCGCACCCAACGCAAAAGGAAGTCTGCCGCACTCACCCCCGAGTATCCCTGCTTCCACACGGCGTCGTCCCCCCCGAACGCCTCGTCGTTGTCGTAGTAGAGTGCTGACAGGTCGCGCAGGTTGGCGGCGTACTCCTGCTCAATGGCGCTGTTGAGCGTCTGCCTCAGCACCAGCTGCGTGGCGCCGTCAAGGCTCTGGGTGGCGAGCCACCTGGCAGCGCAGTGCACAGCGCACACAGCAGGGCAATTAGTGTGAGTCGGGGCGCGCAGCCAAGGGGTTGGCATGCCGTCAGTGCCAATGCAAGCTGCACGCCTCACATGTCGTACGCGTCCTGCAGGGAAGAGGTGACGGTGAAGGCGCGGCGCGAGCGCTGTGTCTTGACCCAGCTGAGGAAGCGACCCATCAGTGCCTCGGACTGCGGGAGGCGACGGGCAGGTGGGGCAGGGACCGCAAGCGTGTGTGCGTGTCAAGCTTCACATCTGGCGCGGCCATCTCTGGCTAGCAGATGAGCATAGATAATCATCATAGGAACCTGGGGAACATGCACACGGCTTCAGTTGAGAACTGCCCAGGTGCAGGGCCTAGCGCATGGTGGGCTTACCTTGTCGCCGTCAATCTCGTTGCCGTTGGCGTCAAAGAGGGTGTTCTCGTCCTGCAAGCACCAATGGTGGTCAGGGTGCAGCACGACTCTGATAGCTGCCCCGTGAGCATGCCGCTGCACACACGAAGCGCTGCGGTGGCTCACCTTGGAGGTGGCGATGGTCAGGTTGAACTGCTTGGCGAGGGCCGTCAGTGGGTTGCCTGCACGGCAGGGCCAGAACGAGAAGGTGAAGGTGAGCGGGCGGGCGATGGCAAGGTCAGGCTGCCCCACGGGCGTACGCGCAGCATGGGCTCACCTTGCGTTCCGTGGATCCATTGGCCACCTAGATCAACGGGTGTGCCCTGCACGACACGGCGAATTCGGGAAGGGCAGCAGAGTCAAAATTGCGTGCTTGCGCCTGCCCCGCCCTGCCGCCCCACCTTGCTGCCCCACGCACATCCACGTTTGCCGTGACCAGCCTGCCACCCTTGCGCGGCCGAGCCTCCAGCAGGATCACGTCAGTCACGCCTTGCTGTGTGAGCCTGTGCGTGCCAAACGTTCAGGCTGCCGTAAGTCAATCTCTCATCGAGCCTTCAAGGAGCCGCTCGCACCGCGCCAATCTGCTCACTTTCGCGCCGCGGCCAGGCCGCTGATGCCCGAGCCGATGACGATGACCTGCGCGACGCCCGGACCTTGCTGCTGCGCATTGGCCATCACCGCCGCGCACACGAACGCGAGCAGCAGCAGCGGCAACCGGGAAGCCACTGTGCACACAGACATCGCTCGACCGATTCACGAATGCGTTCTTCGCTCTCCTGTCCTCGTCCGGTACAAGTTCAAACCACCACCAACAGTACAACAACAGATGGATGCGTACAGGGCAAGCGTACAAGAACTCATCAGCTACTCTGCGCACCAGGCGGCAAAGAGCGGGAAGCGCGCGCCAAAGGCAGCCGCGCTCATCAACAGCGCGTAGCCCAGCGACGGCATGGCTATCACCTCCTCCTCGTCCCTTTCCTTGGCCCCCTTGCCGCGCCGCTGCTCCCTGGTGTGCCTGGCCAGGTGCGCCAGGTAGTCCAAGCGGGCCAGCACGCGCTCAGAGGCGCCCAGGCAGCGGCCCAGGTACCCGGGGCGCATGGCAGCGAGCTGGGCCTTCCACTCGGGCACCTGGTCGCTGGCTTGCGTGAGGGCCTGCGCCCGGCTTGCCAACTGCGGGGCGTTGGGGCACACAGGTTGCACACCTCACACTGGTGCATGCATGCGTGTCCGTAAGCCCTCGAGCCTACACCCCAGTAGCCATGCTTGGCTGGTGGCAAAGTGCAACAAAATGGCACTCACCAGGTGAGCCGAGTACCTCCACAGGCCAGGTGCCTCCAGCAGGACGCGCAGCGCCCGGGCCACCCCAAGCACCTCCCCAGCACTGGAGCTGGGGGCAAGCGCCGAGGCCAGAGCCTGCAGCCTGGAGTCCACGGCGTCTTGCGTCAGGCCCAGCAGCACGGGGCACGCACACGCCGCCTGCAGGCACAGTCAACGCCATCAGCGCTGGGCAACAACCAACGTCACAACTCCCCAAGTTGGTTGGCGCCCAGCCCACCCGCCTCACCTCAACCACCAGCAGCTGGTGCTGCTGCCTGCCCGTGGCCCCGCTGCCGTGCTCCGTGAGCCGCTGCGCGCGGCTGGGTGCATCCAACGGCAGGGCAGGCTGTTGAGCCTCCAGCAGCTGCACCAGGTAGTGCACGCGGTGGGCCACCGAGTGGGGGCTGCGCTCCAACAGCGCAGGGCAGCGCAGCACCGCCTCCACCACACGCGCCCTGCAAGCACACGCACACATGGCACCGCTGGGCACAGGGTGCTTTGACCACCAGGCACACCAGGGGACAGCTGGCTTTGGGGGCACAGCACGCTGATTGCTCAAGTTACGGGGCACTACTGTGCGCTCACTTGGGTATGTGTAGTGCGGCCGCCAGGGCCGTCAGGTTGCTCTCCAGTGAGCTGCACTTGCGCAGCGCCAGGGTGGGCTGCCACCGCATGAGCGTTTGCACCCGCGCCTCCGCCAAGCGCACTCGCTGCGCCTCATCACTGGACGCCGCGTCTTGACTGGGCGCGCCACTGACCAGCGCCCCGTGCTCCTCGTCCTCAAGCCACCTGTGGGGCCCGCCTGCTGCCTGGTGGGCGGGTGCACCTGGGCCACCAACAGCAGGCCCTGACGCACGGCTGCTGCCCACGCCGCCACTGGCACTACCAGCACTGGTGTTGAGGCCAAGCAGCTGCATCAAGGCGGCGGTGCTGTTGGCACGCCCCTTTTGCTTGGGCTTGTCCTTGGGGCGGGCTGTGCTGTCCGCGGTGGGGAGAGGGTGGATGCGTGGGCGGCCCCGGCCCCGTGAGGCCTTGTTGGGTGGGACGCTGGGCGCCACGCCCTGCACACCCTTGGGCTGCATGGGCTTGACCCTTGCCGCCTTGGCGCCCTGTGGTGCTGCACTGGCGTCGTGCCAGGAGGCCTGAGCGGCCGAGGCCAGCTGTGCGGCCATGTGCTGCTGCTTGCGGCGCTGTGAGAGCGACAGCTGGCGGATGCGAATGGTGCGGTCCACGCCCGCGTGCCCGGTCAGCGGCAGGGCGGGCAGGGGGCTGACGGCACCGAACCCACGCTCATCACCACCTGCACCTGCACCTGCAGGACTGGCCGGACGCCCCACACCCCACTGGGGAGAGGGCGGCGGTGCGAGGCTGTCCGCTTCCAGAGGGAGTGATGGTTGTCCTGGTGGCAGTGGTGCGGTGCGGTCAGCAGGTGGCATGAGGTGGTGTGTGCGGCCCTGCCAGGCCCCCCCGGCCGCACGCTCCCACGCCCTCCCTAAGCCCGCCCGCCCACCCGCCTGCCCCGGCCACACTGCCCCAGCGCTGCCCCCTGCCAGCGCCCCCCCACCCTCCCCTCCTCCCACTCCCCCTCCCTGCGTGTCGTTGCAGGGGTCCAGTGCAGCCGCCAGTGAGGCCCCAGGGTCGTCCAGGGTGAGGCTGCTGGGTGCGGACCAGGCGCCCCCCTGCTGACCCATGAGCTCACCCCACGTGAGCAGCGTGCCTGATAGGGACATGAGGGAGGCTAGACCCTGGGGGGACCGGCCGGGGGAGGCAGGGGGGCTGCTGCTGCTGGTAGGGCTGGGCAGGGGGAGGACGATGGCAGTGGTCACGTCCCCCAGGCTGAGGGTGGTGGCTTGCTGCTGGGTGGGTGTGGGAGGTGCTGCGGGGCTCCAGGGGGGGTCAGGGTTGCTGGGCTGGGCGCTGCCGCTGCCCTTGCGCAGTCGCCTCATCTGCAGCTCCTTCTTGCGGATCAGCCTGCACTTGCCAAGGTGCTCGCACCAAGAGGGCACGGTGTGTAGGAGCATGGCGCAGCAGGGCACACGGCAGACAGCACAGTGTTGCACCTCACTGTACCAGCTCCCTACATGTATGTACTCTCTCACTCACCTGTACACAGGGTTGCGCCAGGCCCCCTCTGTGGCCATCTCACTATCGTGCACCACGTGGGGCGCTGGCTGTGCTGCTGCTTGCCCCGACGCTGCATCACCCGACGTGGCGTGCCAAGGAGGGTCGCTGGGGGCGGGCCACGGGGGGCTGCTGGGCTGTGGGGGATCACTGTGCACCAGGGGATGGTGCGTCACCTGCTTGAGCGAGGAACGGAGCTCCAGCTTGCGGATGAGCCTGGGAGGAGGGGAGCACGGCACATGAGCAGTGCAAGAGGGGGTAGGTAGACCACGCACGGGTGAGCCAAGCGCATCGCTGCGTCATGTGGGCAGTGACACCCACGCACCCACCTGTAGACTGGGTTCAGGCGAGCGCCCTCTGTGGCCATCTCGCTTTCCAGCACCCGCTGCTGTGGCCGGTGCTGCTGTTGCTGCTGCTGCGCGTCGTCGTTGGTAGGCGGGTGTGACGTGTGCCGGTGCCACGCCTGGGGCGCACCTGCCGGGCCGTGCTGCTGTTGCTTCTGTGGGGCGTCTCGCTCGCTGCCGCTGGTGCTGTGAGAGGGTGGGGCCGGTGTCACATGGGCGCTGCTGGATGGCCCACCAGCCCCGGGTGCAGCCCCATACCCTGCAGCATCATCCACCGCCCTGGTGGCAAGGGCTGCCTGGGCCTCAGCCGCAGATACCATCAGCTTGCGTGGCCTGCCCCGGGGCCGCTGGGGACCCTCCCCTGCTGCCAGCTTGGCTGCTGGCTGCGGGTTGGCGCTAGTGCTGCTGTTGGCGCTGGAGGTGGTGGCGATAGGAGCAGCCCCGCTGGGGCGACGGCCCCGCCTGGCTGCAGGTGACGGGGCGGCGGGTGCCATGAGCCGTCTGCTCTCTGACGCGCTGCCTGCCGCATGTGCGGTGCCGCTGCCGCGGCTGCTGTTGCTAGTGCAGGCCCCAGCTGCTGCAGGGAGCGGTGCAGCTGCGTGGTGGTGGTGCCGCTGGCGCAGGCGCTCCAGCACCGCCAGCACGGGAGGCGGTGCCTCGCACGGCAGCCTCGGCGGTGCGCCAGGTGCAGACTTCTGCCTGCAGCACGCCTCTGACGGCTCTGCCTGGTGGCTGATTTGCTGCTGGGCGCTTGGCACGGTGGCGACTGCGTGTGCCTGCGCTCGGAGGAGCACGCCGTGCTGCCATCGCCCCATCTGGCCCAGGTGGCCATGCTGCAGCATTGCCTGCGCACGCACTGACTGCTCGCTTCCTTCGCTCCTACTCTCCCTCCCCTCGCCATGAGGTCTTTGGCGTCTTGCTCGCAACCTGTGGTTGAAGCAGCCCCTGCTGCAGCGCCGGGAGCACGCACCAGCTGCCGCGAGACCAGCAGCTGTGTGGCAGCAGGAGGCATTGCGTGCGCGAGGAGCTGCACTTGTCCTCAGCCGCGATGGCGCGTGTGCCATACTCGCACGAGCTCTACGCGATGGCGCGCCACATCGTGTTCCGCTGCGAAAAGGAGCACAAGAGCGTGGTCGAGTGCAAGCAGCGGCACGACTGGCCAGAGGATTGCAAGCCGGAGTCCGAAGCGCTTGTACGCGCGACCAACAAGCTGTGAGTGCGGCGATGGTCGCACATGCGCGCTTGAAGCTTCTGCGAGTGTGTGCAGCGCCCTCTCGATCTGGCAGCGCTCCAGCGGGGATGGCCTCCACAAGGGGCAGTGGCGGGCCGCCTGGAGCAGCGCGCAGCGTGCACAGCTGATGCGCCTCGATGCGCCAGAGTGCGTGCCTCCCCCATCGCCTGGGGGCCTCTGCTCGCTGGGCACGCACAGGTACCAGGAGATCATCGACAAGGCTCCCGAGGAGTTCAAGGACCTGGCGTCGTGCCTAGACAACTACGGGTGCGCGTGCTCCACGGCAGCATTGCTCCCTGCACATCGGCGCTGCCACGGGGTCCGCACAGCCGTCTGGGGCTCCTGCAGCCGCAGCCGCCGGGCGCAGGCTCCGCAATCGCAGCCTGCGGCAGCTGCTGGTGGAGCAGGCATCTCATGCAGCGTGCCCTGACCTGGGATGCTGGCCGCAGGTTGAGGTTTGCCCGGTGTCGAGACAAGCAGAAGGCGTTTGAGAAGGCGTTCCCCATCGTGGACAGCAGCAGCAAGTAGAGGCGTGCGGCGGCGCTGGCGCTGCAATGGAGGCTCAGGGACCACCGGGTGCAGCCCCTGGTGTGCAGCCCACGGCGTGCTTTGACATTAATGGCAGCTGAGCGTGGGGCTGCTCTCAGGACGGGTCTACCGTCGGCACGCTCTCGCCCAGCAGCGACGCTCCAGACCATTGCAGACCTGGAGATATGATATCTGCCATAGCGAACATGTAAAAGAGACACGCAACGAGCACCTGCTGCTGAGCACACTGGCAGCACTGAGTGGGTTCACCAGTGGATGGCCAACTTCTCCTTCTCCTTCAGTCCCTGGGCGATGAAGGGCCGGTCTCTGCAGCACCAGTTGCCAGCCACCTTGTCAAGGAACGTCTGCGGTGCGTGCGCGAGCATGGCGGGGAAAGTGTGCATCACATCAGCGTGCAAAGGGCAAAGCTGCAGTCAGGATGTTTCCAGCGGGTGCCCCAGCACACACCTCGAAGGACTGCTTGAGCTCCTCGTCATCAAAGCCTGCAAAGAGCTCCACGGGCTTGCGCAGGCGGATGATCTTCATGTCGCCCAGAAGGGACACTATGGCCTTGCGCAGCTCGCCTTGCTTCATCTGGGCGGGCAGGGTCACCACCTGCGGCCACGGCACAGCAACAAGGCACCCACACTCGACCTCGCCAAGCCAGGAGAGCGCGTGCCGCCTGTCACACCGTGCAATGCTCTTACCTTGATCTTGGTGCCCGCTGGGACGTCCGGCAGGGGTGGGTCCAGCTCCGCAGCGTCCACCAGGGCTGTGCTGGGCTTGCTGCCGGGCGCGCCGGGCTGCACCACGGCCTGCTGACGCAGCAACTGCTTGGGGAAGCTGCGAGGAGGGCAGGAGGAGCCAGGGCAGGGCAGAAAGGTCAGGTGGTGCCAATAGTCAGGACGACCGCAGCCCACTCTTGCTCCCAGTGCTAGCCCCTTCCTGCGCACTTTCTGTTGGTGAAGAGCGTGTGCTCGCGGAAGAGGAAGGGGCGCGCGCCGTCCTTGCCCACAATGTTGGGGCCGTAGTTGTACAGCACCTTGGGACGCAGCCACTGCACACGTTTGGCAGGGCCAAGGCAGGGGCACACGCGTGGAGTGCCTTGTCAGCATGTGGCAGGGAGTGGCAGCCATCCCAGGGGTGCACCCCATCCCCTCACCTGGTCGAGCTCGCAGTCGAGTGGGAAGTGCGTCTCCTTGTCTCCAGGGATCCTGCACTGCTCCATCATGAACCAGTTCTTGTAGCAAAAGCACTTGAGCTTGGGAAACACCTGCATAGGGACACCACCACACGGTCGTGCGACGTCAACTGCTGCCGTGCTTGTCAGGCCATCGCGTCGCGAGCAGATCCTGGTCTAGGCACGTGCAGGTGTGGCGACGCACCAGGGTACGGTTGAGGATGGTGGAGACGGCCATCACTCGGTACATCTGCACACACACGCCCAAGCACAGGGCACGACGTGGGCATGGCGTGCAACAGCACCTTGCGGCCTGCGGCGGGACCATCTGCTTGGTGAGCCACGTGATCGCCCTGACTGCAGGCCCGACAAGGCCGTGTCGCACCTGCACCAGTTGCTCGTCCATTGCCTTGAGGTGGAACTTGACCATGGCCTCAGTGTCCTTCTGCTGGTTGTACCCAGCCGGGGACATGGGGTGGTCAAGGTCTGTGTGCGGCAATGTCAGGGGGGAGCAAGGGAGGTGCGGGCACACTATCATTTGGTCACTGGGGGCCGCCAAGACACCACCAGTTATTGCTGCAGCACTAAGCAGTGTGCTCCGCAGCTCACCAGCCGTGATGAAGAGTGGGTCGGCGTAGTACGACGGCTCGTCATTGTACAGCATGCCGTCACGCATGCGGTGGAACTTGCCCTCCCGGGACAGGGGCACCCACGTGAGGTGAATGCCCTGCGCAGCGCCAGGGTGCCACACGGGCAGCATGTGTGCTGTTGGTGCAACTCGCATACTTTTGCATAAGGTGCAGCCTGTCGCGCCTAAGGCCTTGATGGAGCACTCACAAGTGGGTTGACCTTGTGTGTGATGTGCAGCTTCGGGATGAAGTAGCTGTAGCCGTTGAGCAGCATGTGGGAGGCCAGGTAGCCAATGTGGATGGGCACAGCCGCCTCACCGTCCGTCTGCACACCACAGCACGCACCACACCACCACCACCCTGCTGTGTGGTCGCGCCTAACGCAGTGGAGCAGACACTATCCAGGCAGTGTGGCGGTGAGCTCACCATGAGTGTCATGGTGCGCTTCCCACGGTTGATGACGGCACTCCTGCCGCGCAGGAAGTGGTACAAGCCCACCTGCGCACAGGCACCACGCACACGCCATGGCAGCCCACTTGGTACAGATGATCCACCTCGCTGTCTGCAGGTGCCCCAACCTGCTCACTGCCCCATCACGTCATGACACCTCACCTGGTCGTTGTCTCCAGACCTGGACTCGCGCAGTGCCGCCCAGGCCCCCATGTAGGCGCGCCCACCTGGCGTCGACTGCACAGGCAGAGAGCGTGTGGCGGAGCACTGTTTGGCGCCAGGATAAGGGCACCCGTGCAGCGCGGTGAGCTGTGTATCACTTGGCGTGGAGAGCCAAGCAAGTCCCTCCCGTACACCACGGCCAGGTCAGCCTCACCTTAACAAAGTAGACGCCAGTGTTGACGTTGGCGTGCTGAAAAATGTCCTCCTGCAGTCACAGTGGCACGCGCACGTTGTACAACACCTCTGTACGGTCCTGCAGCACTTGACCCATCAAGGCAACTCATACTGGAGCATGTGCCCGCCCTCACCTCGAGCCCCTCATCCCCAGCGGGTGCGTGGGTACTGATGAGGTCTGCGTGACGAATGAACGATCAGAGGTGCAAGGCGTGAGCACAAGGACAGGGCGGGGCGCCATGCGCCAACCTGCGCCAACCTGCGCTCCACGCTCCATGCACTCCTCACCTGTTGACACGGCCACGTCCGCTGCCTCCACCTTGGGCCCCAAGAAGTAAGGGAGCGGGTCGCGGAACCACACCTGCACCACACATGCAGCAGGTCAACAGTGACATGTGTAGCTACAGGTGATGAGAGCGCACGCCAGCATTGCAGCGGCAGCATGGCGTCAGCGCTTCAGGGCAGGTGCCACCCAGCACGCACCACGTCCACGTCCGAGTGCAGGACGTTGAAGCCCCACTCCACGATCTGCTTGACCACCACCACCTTGCGCCACGTGGCGGCGTTGTAGTGCACGTCTCCGTACCTGCAGGCAGCAAGCGCCACCCCACCTTGAGGCACCCCCCCTGGCCGTGCGACAGCAAGCGAGTGAGAGAGCAGCATCAGCCACTGGTGCTCACTTGTACTCCTGCTTGCCGCCGTGCCCGTGCCCGTCCTCAAAGAACTTGAAGCAAGGGTGCCGCCCCTGCGCGCGGGACGTGGAGTCAAGTATGCATCACTGGGCAATGCAGCTCTCATCCCTGGCGCAGCGATGCCCACGTGCCGTGTCCGCCCACGCAAGTGTCCACCTGCACCGCACTGCGCACAGGCGCACGGGCATGAGCACTTGCCTGTGAGCCCAGGAAGGCTGAGGTCTGCCTGTCCGTGGCCCCCACCATGAAGTACGTCACGTTGAGGCGGTTGAGGTGCTTCATCCAACTCACGCCTGCAGGACAGGCACAGAAAGGCAGCACACGCGTGGGTGCTCGCAGCACACGCATGGGTGCTGCCTCAACAAGGGAGCAGCTGCCCCTGTGTGGCCCTTGCTGTCACGCACACTGCCCACCCTCGTGGCCGCTCACCAAAGGTGGCAAAAATGCGCCAGTCCGAGACCGTGAGCATGATTGTCTTGTCCACGGCAAACTCGGCCACTAGCTCACGGCTCAACTCGGGGCACGTGCCCGCCACCTGCTTCTGCTCTGCCTTCTGCGGCTTGGTCACCACCTCCTGCTTGGAGGACGTGCTGCCGCCTGCTGCCTGCGATTGCTGGGTCTCTGCAGCCTTGCGCTCCGGCTGCTGCTGCTGCTGCTGCTGTGTGCCGCCGTTGACCACCAGGTCTGCCGCTGAGCCGTGCCTGTTGGCCAGCACCTGGGGGTCCAGGATGCGGGACCTGGCCAGGTCCGTGAGGAAGGCGCGCATCTCACTGGAGCTCAGCTTGCTGTCGCCGTCCTGGTCGTACCGCTTCACCACACCAAGCTCCTCCATTCGGTCCACAAACGCCTGGGCGGCCTGGGTATCCACTGGGGGCCGGCGGGACAACTGGAGCACGGCGTCGTTGCCTGCTTGCCGCTGGAACTGCAAGCCGGCACACAGAGCATTGGGAGCATTGAACGCTGCACTGCGTCCTGCGTGTCGGCCGCTTCCCGGCTGGCAGCACCACTGACCTGCATGTGCAAGCCACCTGTGTCGATTCTGAGGTGGTGCGTGATGACCAGCACGTACAAGGCAATGCCTGCAGGTCAAGGCGTGCGCGCGGGCCACGAGTAGTTCCAACGTCAGGCGGCACCCTCCCTGAGCCACTGGGCGCCAGACGGCCTTGCCGCTGGTGGCTTACCAACGAAGGAGAGTGTGATGAAGAGCAGCGCGCGCGACGGGCCCCGCAGGCCCACGGGGCCCGCGTGCTCGCTGTGGGCGCCCATGGCTGCAGCTGGCTCAGCAGCCGCTAGCAGGAGACGGAGCTTGCCACCACCAGGCTCTGTTGCACTTGCGCTGCTGCTTGACCTCCTGTTGCTTCTCCGTGCTCACGGCTCCGCTGATCTGATGCGCGCAAGGTCGCGTCGCGGCGACAGCAGCAGCTTCGAGCTATTACCAAGCGCTGGCCATTCCGAATAGTGTGGACTCTCGCGTTCGATTCGTGCCGCAGCGAGACGAGCACAAACTTTTAGTTGCAACAGAACAGGAGGAAAAGCAGAAAGCAGCAGGAGTCCGAGCAGCAGGACCTGTTTACAAGGCGCCGGCCTTCTGCAGCTGCGCAGCGATGGCACCGCCCAGCTTGGCGTCCGCCTGCATCCAGTAGCTCAGCCAGATGCGGCGGATCTCCTGTGTGCACCTGCAGGCGGGGAAGGGGCAGCGTGCAGCAGCAGGACGAGGGTGAGGCCACAGGCGCACTGCAGCGATGCACCTGCCCATCACCAATGAACCACGTACCGCGCGTCCAGCAGCATGCCCGCGACGCGTCCGATGAAGCGCTGCTGGCGCTCAGGGTCAAAGCTGCGCCAGCGGGCGCCCGCCTGCACGAAGTTGTTCTCCTTGGCAATCACAACCTGCGCCGCGCACGTGCGTGGCACGCACACGTTGTCGATTGCACGTCACCGCCTACGTGCACGTCACCGCCTACGTGCAGGAGTGCAAGCAGGCCGCCATCACGGGCACGCACCTTCTCGCGCTTGCCCGACACCACCTCCTGGGACTGGGGCGGCTTCTCAGCGTTGCGGGCGGGGTCAAACCTGCGGCCAGCACAAGCGCACGTACGCAGGCACGGGTCAACACCAAGCTGGCCCGCACGCATGCAGCTGACGTCCTCAATTGCTGGCAGCGCGCACGCAAAGGTGTCCAGTCACCTGGATGGGAAGTAGTTGACCTCCTCGTCGCGGTGCGTGAAGTTCATGAAGCCCTCGTGGTGGTTGTTGTGGTGCGGGCACTTGGGCGCGTTGACGGGCAGCAGCAGGTAGTTGGGGCCCAGGCGGTGGCGCTGCGTGTCCGCGTAGCTGAAGATGCGCGTCTACGCGCACGTACAGGACCAAGAGTGATTGTGGGCCTCTCTGTTGACGATGCAACACAGCACACGAGGCTGAGCAAGACAGCGCTCCCGCCCCCACAAATGCTCACCTGCAGCAGCTTGTCGTCGGTGTAGCCCACACCTGCAAGCAAGCACACCGGGCAAGCGCATACAACGCGTTGGGGTCAGCCGTGCACCAGACAGCACCCAGGGGCGGCAGAGGCCGCACGGCTCAGCGCGCCACCCACCCACCCTGCACTCGCACCTGGCACGATGATGGCGGGGCAGAAGGCGACCATCTCGTTCTCCTGGAAGAAGTTGTCAACGTTGCGGTTGAGCACCATGCGGCCCACGGGGTGCAGGGGGAACAGGTCCTCGGGCCAGGTCTTGGTGACGTCCAGAGGATCAAAGTCAAGCCTGCGCACCAGCACCAGCACCACCAGGTCGTGAGCCTCCAAGCAGCCACAAGCGTGCCCGTCGTCCCCTGTGGCCCCTGTGGCCTGCCACTCACTTGTCCACGTCCTTGGGGTCGAGCACCTGCACCATGAGCGTCCACTCGGGGTAGTCGCCAGCAGAGATGGAGTCGTACCTGCAGGCAGGGAGTGGAGGGAGCATGTCTAAGGGACCGGCACAAGGTGAGACAGGCGAACAGTGGCACCAGTGCGGGCATAAGGAGCACTTCCTTGGCGCAGTCTGCAAAGCTTCCCACTCACAGGTCCTTGGAGTGGCAGCTGTGGTTGGTGCCGCCCACGATGATGGCCTCCTCGTCCAGCAGGGAGTGGATGCCTGCGCGTTGAGGGACGCAGTGAGCGTGGCGCAGATGAGCTCAACGCCTTGCAGTGATGGACGCCCCCACAGTGCAAGGCGACCACGCCACCCCCACGCACCCTGCTTGGGGATCCAGTGGAACTTGACCAGCGTCTCGCGCCCCTCCTTGGTGAGCAGGCGGAAGGTGTGCACGCCAAACCCGGGCATGGTGCGGTAGCACTTGGGGATGCCGACGTCGTCCAGCAGGAACGTCAGCTGTGCGCGCGCACACACACACGCACTGCTCAAGACACCGCACCACCGCACCCCAGCGCTGCCCACGCTCACTCGCAAGGCCAGCAGCTGCTCACCATGTGGCACGACTCGGGGTGGTGGCTGAGGAAGTCCATGATGCGCCACGCCTCCTGCTGGCCGCTCTTTGGGTTGGGCTTGAAGGCGTGCACCATGTCGGGGAACTTCATGCCGTCGCGGATGAAGAAGACGGGCATGTTGTTGCCAACCATGTCAAAGTTGCCCTCGCGCGTGTAGAACTTGACGGCAAAGCCCCTGCACACGGGTCAGGGAGGCAGCGCCTACGTCAGGGGCCACCCTGGGCAGCCAGTACCCTCAAGCAGCCCCAGGCATGCGAGGCCGCGCATACCTTGGGTCGCGCAGCGTCTCAGGCGAGCCGCGCTCGTGCACCTGCGGACAGCGGGGCAGGGAACAGGCACGATCAGGGAAGGTGTGCAGGGGCACCTGCACCAGCACCAGCCCCTGACGGCCATTGACACGCACCACGGTGGAGAAGCGCACGAGCACCGGCGTCTGGACGCCCGGGGCGCGCAGGAAGTCAGCGCACGTCAGGCTGCTCACATCGTGCGTCACCTGCACGGGCAGCGCGCGCACACTTTGCAGCAGCTTGCAGGCCTGCTCTGTCCCCATCACCTCCTTTACCTTTCCTCTGCCGTGTGCCACCCGCTCACCTCGAAGAAGCCCTTGGCCACGGCGCCGCGGGCGTGCACCACGCGCTCAGGGATGCGCTCACGGTCAAACTGCGCGAGCTTCTCCACCAGGTGGTAGTCCTCGAGCAGGATGGGGCCACGGGGGCCGACTGCGGACACAGGAGTGGAGATTTCGCGTGCACACGTCGCGGATCCTAGCGTGCGCAGCGTGCGGCGAAATCGTGCGCAAACTGCGCCTCCCGCACCTGTCAGAGAGTTGTTGTTGTTCCAGACGGGTGCGCCCGCGTTGGTGGTCCAGTAGGGCGTGTTGAAGGCGGACGAGGGGCGATGCTGCAGCCAGGATCGAGACACGGCAGGTGCACCGGCCCTCCACGTCAGAACGGCACTGCGCCCCGCAACACCACCCCTCGGGCCCGGCAGGACGGCCCGGCACGCTCACAGGTCGCTGTGCGTGCGCTCTTCGCTGGCCCTGCCCCGCACGCGCGCCCCAAGCTGCCCGCAAGGTCACAATCTCCATAAACCATGACCCGCACCCCTCTGCGTGCGTGCGCGGGGGTCCAGGACTGCGGGCTAGGACCTTACGCTGCTTCCTGCGCTGCCGCCGCGGTGTCAGGGGCCTGGCACGAGCGAGGAGACACGTTCGCCGCGACGGAGTCGTGGCGATGAACAATCCTGCCTCGCCCGCACGCCGGGCCAGCGCGAGCACGCGATCGCGCAATACCCACCTTGTAGGGGTCCATGGCGAGGCCGGAGTCGTGGGGACTGGGGAGCTCCTGGGGTGGGGGTGGCGGCAAGGTGCTCGAGACGCAGGCGCTACGCTGAGGGCGGCTTGAGGGAGGCACTG
>QAXK01000149.1:0-11093 GCA_004335735.1 Chlorella sp. KRBP
TGCCAGACTGCACCTAGTGCCGGACTGCACTGCGCGTTGGGAGTGCACTTCTTCATGTGCGCGCGCATGGGCGCTTGCCTCGCGATGGTTGCAGCGTTGCACATGCCGCTGTGACTTTTGTTGCGCCGCTTCGCTGGGCGGGCTGTAGCTTAGACAGTCGCCTGCCCTGCAGGGCCCAGCACTTGACATGCAACTGCCAGCCCCACACCTGTGACGGGTCCACGTCTCCCTGGATGATGTTGAGGATGCTGATGTAGCGCGAGTTCTCCCGGTCGCGCTTGCGTGCATGCTCCGACACCATGATGTTCTTGGGCTGCAGCAGCCGCCGCATCACGTCGAGCACCGTGGTCTTGCGCACGGTGCTGGCCGGGACCTGCGGCGCACGCGGTTAGGGGCGGTTGAGGTTGGCACTTGCTTCTGCGCTGGCCCAGGTGTGTTGCTGCTTTTGTTGCATGCCTTCAGTCGGGAGTTCAGGTTCGTGTTGAACACGAGATGTTGCTGAGGTTTACGCCCGCAAGCTAGCACACAGAGACTATGAAAACCAGGCAACATCGCGGCACAGGTGGGTGAAGCCTGCGTACAGTTTATGTGCACTCACCGAGGCGTCTGCGTTGTCGCCCGTGAGGGAGAGGGGCGTGTAGCCGCTCATGAGGAAGTGGCAGCGGGGCGTGGGGATGAGGGACGCCATGAGACCCACCAGGTCGTTGTTCATGTACCCTACAGGGCGCATGATCAGGGCTTGCCGGTCGAGGTTAGTGAGCAGCTGCTAGCAGATGTGCAGCGGCCCCTGCACGCCCTTGCTCTCTCTTCTCGTTCGCCTTTGTGCTGCGGGACACCTGACACGCCCACTGAGGCGCCAACCAGATGCAAATGCTAACACATACACCCTTGCTAGTGCAGCCAAACTTGGAGCATCCGTCCGCCTGACGTTCCCTGGTGCTCGTGCCCATGTCTGGCCTAGACTGTGGACACGCGGGCCTTGCTTTGCTTGCGAGGCCTGCCTGGCAATCTTTTGTGGCGGCGTCAGCATCACGACACCTGTCATGAGCACCTTGCAATGATGATGATCATTGTGTGGACGTGTGAGCAGTCCTCACGCTGGTTGCTGGGCTGTCCCACGCTGCCAGCGGCTGCTCTCATGGCGCGCACCTGGGTAGCGTAGGGTGGTGGTGGAGGCGGCCATGACCGTGGCTACCAGCGAGTTGATCTGCACGGCACATGCGCAGCAATGATGCCCAATTCCAATTGGCTCAAGACCCGTTTGCTGTCTCGCGCTTGCAAGAGGCCAGCCGCAAACGCAAATCGCTGTGGGCACGCTAGCAGCACAAACACAGACGTTCACAGCGACCTGCCTGCCGTGCCAAGCAGCCCTGCCCGGCTGACAACAACATGCAACGAAACACCACCCGTCCCCGCCCCGGCGCCACACCTGATCCCTGCTGTCTTGGTTGATGCGGCGGCCTGAAGCAAGCTACACGCACACCTACCTGCGTGAAGGTTGGGTTGGGAATGTGCAGGCGCTCGACGGCGATGCGGTCCAGCGCCGTGTTGTCCAGCACCACCACAGAGTCGGCGTGCAGTGAGAGGCGCTTGAGGGTGAGCAGGGAGTTGTAGGGCTGCACCACCACGTCACTGGACTCGCTCTGGTTGGGGAACACGCTGCAGGCAAGGAGTGAGAAGAGTGAGGGAGAACGGGAACTGGTTCCCCGCGGCTGTGCCAACCAACCAGGCGTGCATGCAAGCGGCTTTTCGTTTCCGTTTCATGTTGCCGTTATTGGGGCATGGCTGCTTGGCATAGCAGGCAGGTCACTGCGAACTGCAGGTGCATGACCACAGTGACCCCACCTGCCGCCGCACGCCCAGTCATCGGCCCTTGACCCGCACTAACCATCTGTAGGTCACCCACACCTGTAGGTCTGTATCAACTTGCGTCCGTACTTGTCCGCCAGCATCTCCAAGAGGTACGAGCCCATGCCTGACCCCGTGCCGCCGGCAATACTGTGGCACAGCGTGAAGCCCTCCAAGCTGTCGCAATACTCGGCCTCACGATCTGCGCACGGCAACCAAGAGAGCACACAGGGATAACCATTGAGAGTCACTAGCACATCCAAGCGCTACACTCGGCCAAGCGATGGGAAGGACGGCTGCAGGACTGCACACTGCCTTCCGCTTCCGCCAGCAGTGCTGCAGCTGTAGCTGATCACACTACCGTTGCACACTTTTGGCATTGCTGCTTGTTGTTGCTTTGAGGCGTTGCGGCGCCTGGATCAGCGTGTGCACCGTGCCCCCCACTATCGTGCACTCCCTGCTGCGCCTGCCCTGCCTGTACAGCGAGCATCGTGGTCAGGACGCGCGCCCCGCGCCGCGCACCAATCATGTCGAGCAGCGTCTCCTGCACCGCCTCGCCCTGCGTGTAGCCGCTGGCCCAGTTGTTGCCGGCGCCACCGCCCTCCTTGCTCACATATATGTTCTCTGGGTTGAACAGGTTGCGGATGTCCGACGTCTGGATGCTGTTGATCACTCTGCAGGTGCACGTGCGGGACGTGGCTAGCACAGGCATGTGTGCCCCAGAAGGCTGCCTGCCATGCCATGATGCCAGGCATCAGGAGCTGAGGCGCTGCGGGCGTGTCGACATGCTGGCGTGCGCCCCAGATGCTGCAAGCGCTCGCCTGGGCTCCAGGTCCAGCAGCACGGCGCGCGGGATGTAGTGGTCGTCATCTGCCTGGTAGAAGAAGACGTCCTTGCGGTCTCCTGCCTGCGCAGTTCGCTCCCACGTGCGGCTTGCGTGCGCCCACGCTGTCCCACAGGAGCCTCATCCACCCGGAAAGGACACACCAGCAGCTACGTGCTGGTACGCTGCCCCTCCCCAGCCCGCTTGCCTGCGTGGCGAAGTCCTCGAGCGTCCCGTCCTTTCGAATCGCGTGCTCCTGGCACAGCGTGCGCCAGAACTCGCTGCCGACCTGGTTGCCGCACTGGCCCACTTGCAGGCAGATGACCTCGCGCGGCATCGCGACGCTAGCTGCAACGAAGTGTGGCTGTCGATTCGGATCGTCGGTGAGGATGAAGGCAGCGCGCTGCTGCAATGACCTCGCTGAGTCCTACGCGCGTCAAGTAGCTCCTCTCCTGGCCTCCTCTACTCCTCCTTGGCGATCGAGCCAAATTCGGTTTTCTTTGGTTGGCGCACCACGCCGCACCGCGCTGCGAGCACAAGGATCGGCCAGGAAGACCTTTGATTGCCTTGAGTAGCGCACGCATTGGCCCAGGCGCTGCCCCAGAAGCGATTGGCGCCACGATGACCGGCGCCCCACCGGCGGGGAGCCACGCCACCGCGACGACACCTTAGCGAGAGGAGCTCCTGCAGAGCGGGCAGCTGGGCCAATGGGGCGCTTCGCTGCAGCGCCAGACCACCCGCAGCGCTCGCCCGCACAGAACAGACCCCCGGGATCCGAGCTCCTGCTGCTGCTCCTGCTGCTGCTGGGCGCCTACGGAGCAGTGGGAGGCAGCAATGCAGCAGTGGTAGTGAGCGTCACCAATGGGACGCAACTGCATGCGGCGCTTCTGCGGTTTCTCGCGTTGGCGGAGCTGCAGGCCAGAACGTTCCCATCCCCTCCTCCTCACGCTGGCAGCAGCAGCAACAGCAGCAGCTCCGTGCTGCCCAACCCAGAGAGCGAGGAACTCACCAGCGACGACGACGATGACGACGAGGAGGAGCACGAGTCCCGCACGACGTGCACCTTCACCATCCGCCTCCTAGGCCACATCCGCATCGACCCCAAAGCCTGGAACGCCACAGCCATGTCCAGCAGGCCAGCGCGAGCCGGCAGGCTGTGCATCCGTGGGGAGCAGGGTGCCGGCGGCGTGCCCGCCATCCTGGACACGGCGGGTCTCTCCAGCGCGACACCGACGTTCGTAGCTCCAGCTACCTTGTCAGTGCAGGACCTGGCCATCGTTAACCCGTGTAGGGTGGCGACCAGCCTGGGGCTGTCGTCTGCGGTCTACAGCAGCTCGGTGGACGTCGCCTTCTTCACACGGTGCGTGGGTGGGTGGGTGGCGCTGCGCAGTTGCTCTGGTCGTAAGCTATGAGTGGGGCCAGGTGGCTGGGGCTGTCCCTGGCACGCTGCACAGCGGCACGTTGTGGTGTCGCACAGAGCATGCCGCCACCACCTTGCGCCTGCACGCTAACCCGAAACAGGAGTGCCAAGCCTGCACTGGGTGGGCTCAGCCTCATCAACGTGACCATCTACACGTCGCACCAGGACATGACGGCTGCGCTGTACCTGGCAACCATCAACCGCATGCCGCTCGGCCGGGGTGAGTGAAGGGGGAGGAAATTGAGGAGGAGCGAGGCCGTGGAGCAAGGGAGGCGAAGGAAGCAGCAAGGAAGCAGCACTGTTGCCGCACAGTGGTTACGCGTAACCTGCAAGTCACCTGCCTTGGAAGCAGCAAGGAGCACTGTTGCCGCAGCCGCACAGTCAGCACGCGTAAAATGCAAGCCACCGGCATCTCAAGCTGTCAGACCTGTTCCTAGCAGAGGAGTTCTCGCCTTGCCTTTCTCACCGTCCTTGTGCAGTGCGCCTGTACAAGGGTGCCATGGGCGTGCAGCACCCCACCAACATCACGTGGACGGGACGGTACTCGTTCCTGCTCTCGTACCGCACGGCGAGCCTCTCTGCCTGGGACGTCACACTGGCGGTGAGCGGGGACAGAAAGAAAGATGAAAAGAAGGAAGGAACGGGAGCGCCGGTAGGCATGATTGAGGATGCTGCGCTGCGGGCCCCATCTACCGTGGGTGAGACGGCACTCTCATTGAACCGCGCCCACACCACCCCTAAGCAGCTGCAGCCTCACTCCAGTGCCACTGGGCAATAGCCGTCTCTGTCGCAAGCCTCCTTTGAGATCCTGCGAAACCAGCGCTAGCCCGTACGCTTGCCATGCCAAGAGCCGTGCCAAACAAACGCGTAAAAAGCCGTGCCAGCAGCTGTGCCAAAAGCCGCGCCAAACACCGTGCCAATAGCTGTGCCAAAAACCGCGCCAAACACCGTGCCAAAAGCTGTGCATGGCCTCTTACCTGGCGCCTGTCCAACCTTCCCCGCAGTCGACCAGCACGCCCAACGATGCCGTGGTCTCTCTGGTGGCGGCCAACGGCGGGGTGCTGCAGCCGGCGCCGCTGTGCGCGCAAAGCATGCGGCCGCTGCAAGGCGCCTTTGACGCAAACACGCTGCTGGGCAACCTGTGGGTGGCGGACGGCAACGCATCGCTGGCGAAAGGCCTGGCGTCAGCGCAGACCTTCCTGCAGGATGCCCGCCCTCCGCTGGTGAGTCATTTGGGGTTGGGGCACAGTGGTGTGGGATAGCGCAGTCCTTCCTGCAGGACGCCCGACCTCCTCTGGTAGGGCTTGGAGTTGGGACAAAGTCGCGTGGGATGCAGGCGGATGGGGAAAAGGCAGGCCCATGGGCTTGACATGCCTGACACGTACCCTCCATTCAGGCGTGAAGCACGCCGTGTGTTGTGGTGTTTGCATCCGGTTTGGCGCCTCAGTGCGCGTATTGGACAACCCGCGACCACAAAGGCAAACGACGCTGCGTGCACACCGCACGCATGTCCTGCACGAGTGGCCATCATACTGTACTGCCCCACACATGGCAAGCCGTGCCTTTCTCATTGGCAACGCACTACTACTGCGTGCCTCACCTCACCTCGCCCACCAATTCCTGCTCGCGCGTACGCCTGCAGATCATGCCCTACATGGTCCACCTCTCTGCCCCCGCTGCCCTCGGCGCCACCCTAGTCGTGCGCGTGGAACGCAGCGAGCTCGTGCTCTTTGGGCCGTTCAACGACGACCTCGACCACACGCCCAACGCCACCCGCCCGGCCGCCCCGCCGCCGCCCTTCCCACCGCCCCCGCTCCCCCCCATTGAGGGCGGCGGGCCGGACAGCAGCACTGGCAGCAGCAGCATAGTGGCAGACGGGGACGGGGAGGGCGCGGATGGAGCGGGCGCGGTGGCGGAGCCGCAGTGGCGGCAACAGCTGGGCAGGCGGCAGGCGGCGCCGCTGGACATGAAGCGGCGGAGCAACGTCTTTGTGGTCAACGTGGCGACCAACGCTGCCCTGCTGCTCTACAACATGGTGCGTGCTAGATAGCGGCTGGTCTTGCTTTGTCGAAGTGGTCTGTTTGCGGCCAGCTTGTGGATGCAGGAAGAGGTTTGAAGCCGGGGCTAGGTATTTGCTAGCACCATCACAGACACCTCTTGCCTCTTCCGCCTGTCAGCCGCCGCAAAACACCCCAAGCACGGTTACACTGGCCGGTACGCCTGCTCCATCCTATCCCCTCGCTCCATCCCTGGCATCCATCCCTCGCTCCATCGCTCCATCCCATCCCCTCGCAGGTGCTGCTGGGCCTGCCGTCGCAAAGCGTGTACCACAGCGGCACCACCGCCGGCCAGGGCACCTTTCCCCCCGTCGTCACTGCCCTGCCCTTCTTCCCCATGGTCCAAACCGGCGGCGGGCCGCCTCAGCCGTGGATGCAGTCGCTCTACATGAACGCAGTGGTCCTGCACGTGCCCATGCCGGACTACCTGTTCATGCTGACGCTGGCGCTGACGCAGCGCAAGTACGCCGGCCTGGCGCAGCAGCCGGGCGCCTGCATGGGGATGGAGATGGACAACCCGTCCATCAGCACCTTCCAGGTGCGTGTGCTGTGCGCGCTTTGCGGTGTGGGGTGGGGCGCACGAGTGGCCAAGGCAGGGGGAAGCTGACATTGGTGGGCTGATGGGGAGGGGGGAGGGGAACCGCTCGGCACACCGCATACAGCACACAGCCGGTGGTGGTCATTGGAATCGTCCCTTGCTTGCTTGTGGCTGCACGCGCGCAGGTCCGCGTGACGGACGAGGCCCTGGAGTCTGGCATGCCCGACGCCCGCGCGTTCCAGCTTCTGCTCAGCACCGTCCGCGGCCTCTCCGTCGAGACAATCGGTGCGCGCTGGGAGTACGTGACCCTGTCCGGGCTGGAAGCATGGGGGCTGCGTGCGTCGCAGATCACCTACCGGCCCGAGGGCAACGGCAGTCGCGTGAGCATGCTCGAGGACGGGACGCCGCCGGACGTGGACGTCAAGGCGATGCTTCGCGGCGGGCTGGATGTGCCGCAGCTCGACCCGGCATGCGCGTTCCCCAAGCAGTCATCCAGGTCCAACCCAAGCAGCGCGCCGCAAGGTGGCGCCGAGGACAACGCGAAGCAGGCGATCGTTGGCTTGTCGGTGGCGCTGGCGGTGACTGGCTCGACCTGCTTGTGGATGGCCGTGACACTATGGCTCAGGTGCGTGCGTCTTCACAAGCGCTTGGATGCCGTCCGCGTTCGCAGGGCTTCATGGGTCGAAGCAATCACTCGCTGTGTTGGTTGCTATATGCTCGCCGCAGGAGGCGGAGGCGGTTGGCGAGAGAGTGGCAGCTTGCCGCGGAGCAAGCGCAACGAGGTGACAAGGACCTCGACGGCGTGCTGACCTCAAAGAGCAGGGCAAGGAGCAGGGCCGCCGCGGCGGGCGCGGGAGCCGGCGAGGCGCGGGATCAGCAGCAGCGGCGGACAGCCCAGGCGCAGCGCTCGCACCGTGCCCACGCACCCAGCGCGCTTGCTGAGCAGCACCGCCTGCCTCACGCCGAGCTGTCCGAGCCCATCGCCAGCTTCTGCCCCACGTCTGGTGGCACGCCGGACGCTCACCTGTTGCTCCATCCGCTCACACGGCAAGCAGCGGGTCCGCCAAGCATCCGCAGCAGCACGCTGCTCCTGTCCACGATGGCGATGCACTCGGTAAAAGCAGTCGGGCCGCCGGCCCCGGAGGATGAGCAAGTCCAGGCCGTGCTGCAGTTGAGCGGCATGCAGCTCGAGGGCTTGCACCTGGGCGAGACGCCGCCGCCACCGCCGGGAGGCGCGCAGCTGGCGGGGGCGGACGCTGCCGACGGAGGCGTCGCGACGCCGCGCCAGACGCAGCAGCAGGAGGCGCGGCGCAGGCTGTCACCGCCGTGCGGATCTGGTCCAGAGTCGGGCGAGCTGGGCGACGCGCTAGAGATCTCCGAGCCGCTCCAAAGCCTCATGGAGCTGTCGTCCTCCGACAAAGGTGACTTGACTGCACCGGCTGCGGCCTACTGCGCGCGTTGTGGGGCCACACGGCGAGCGCGTTTAGCGGAGGACTGATGATAAGTATGTGCTTCGCTCTCTTTGTGCGCCTATCACGCGCAGACGCAGGCCCGCCCGAGATGCTTGGCCTCCGTGCATCCTCCCCGGACGCCCCCGACGACGCCAACGTTACGCCCTCGCAGGCCTCGTCGGCCAGGCGCCATCACCGCAGCGATGCCCCGCAGACAGCGCAGGTGGCGCCGGAAGGCCGCCCGCCCAGCACCCTGGCAGCGATGCAGTCGGCGGTGCGGCGCAAGACGACCGAGATCGAGCAGGAGCGGGAGCGGCAGAGCGCGGAGCGGTCGGCCGGCATCGCAGGAGCAGCTGCCAAGAAGACCAGAGGCGACGTGGTGCGTCCCTGCCGCTGGCTGCTGCGGAGCTCCCGGGGGGCATACAGTGCACAGTCTGCTGTCGAACTGCCAGTCGCCCTGGGCGTTCCTTTCGCACACGCACACGCGCGCACGTCGCGCCTTCCATCATCGCAGGTGACCATCGACGCTGTGCTGGGGCGGGGCAGCTGGGGGACTGTCTACTCCGGCACCTGGAGGGGCCTTCCTGTCGCCATCAAGACGCAGGTGCGTGCCAGCATTGGGGCTTGAGTTGCGGCGCCTTTGAAGTGGTGAGCAGTGCGAGGGACGTTCTACTCGCTCACGCGCGCACTTGCTCGCTGACATGCTGCGCGCTGAGGAATCCAGCTGAGAGACTCCCAAGCACCACGCCCTCAACTGTTGGTGATCAACGCAACACGCGCAGATCTTCCTGGACGCGCCGTTGGGTGAGCGTGGTGGAGGCGTGGCGTCCCAGTCACGCACCGTCATGGAGGCGGCCGTGGCAATCAGCGTCAAGCACCACAACGTGGTGAGTGTGGGGAAGCCACAACAGTGTGGTGATTCAGAGCCATGGCCAGTGGCGGTGATTCGAAGCCATGGCCAGCAGCAGCTTCCAGCTCCGCAGCCATGCGCCGCCTGAGCCTTGTACATCCTTCCGTGTGGTGAATCCAAGGTGAAGTCGCGTGCCTTGCGTGGCGCCACCTTTTGCCCTCAACCCGACGTTATCAACCCAGCGCTCCCACCCAGCTGTGGTTGCCCCCGGCCGCGGTTGCCTGCCCTTTGCAGGTGCAAACGTACGCGTGGGACATGCAGCGCCTGGAGGAGCAGCAGCAGCCCAGCCAGGCCAGCCGCGGTGCGCCGGCTGGGCTGCTGGTGGACGCCCAGGCCTTGGACAGGCAGTGGCAGCTGTCGGCTGGTGGTGGCGCAGGCAAGGCCGGCGGAGGCAGCCCTCCCTCGGGCGGGCGGGCCGTGCCGTTCAAGCTGTTTCTCTTTCAGGAGATTTGCGGCACGAACTTGGCGAGGGTGCTGGCGGCGGGGGCTCTGCACCCGGGAGGGGAGGCGGACCTGGTGAGTGCTCCCGCTTGGTTGCGTCGCACAAGGTGCCGTCAGCCGGGCATGGCTGCTTGGCATGGCAGGCAGGTCGCTGTGAAAGGCTTGAGGCGCAGGCGTGCACTGACTGCATGTGAGGGCGGGCTTGGCGGAGTTTGAGGTGTGCTGCGTGCTGTCTGGCACCAGCCTTGCCGGGATGTGGGGTGGGTTTGGCCCGCAGGTGCGGCACCGAAGCATAGAGCATAGAGTGTGGCACCGAGGCATGGAGCTTAGCATAGAGCTCAGCAGTGCCAGCATTCGAGCTCAGCATTAGTGCCAGTGCCAGCATAGAGCTCAGCATTAGTGCTATCATTAGAGCTCAGCTGTGCGTGGTCATTGGCTAAGTCAACTTGCAGCAGATTGTGCCAACCATTTAACAAATGCGCCAACCGCTGTTGCTGTGCAGCCCGTGGTGCTGCGGCTGCTGCTGGACGTGGCGAGTGGACTCGAGTACCTGCACACGAACCACATCCTGCATGGAGGTGAGCTGGCTGCGGCAGAGAGGGCCGTTTCGTTGCCGTCAGCCAGGCATGGCTGCTTGGCATAGCAGTCAGGTCACTGCACAGCGGCAGCAGTGAGGGCCGTTGAACATTCGCAGTGCCGCACTGCAACGGAACTGCGTTCTGACCCACAGCAGGCGGCTGATGCCACAAACCTTGCTGCTGCTGGTCACCACCTCGACACCTCACACTCCTGGCCGTTGCTTGTCCTGTTGCCCCCGCAGACCTCAAGCCGGCCAACGTGCTGGTGACCAAGGACGCCTCCAGCCCGTGCGGCGTGGTGGCAAAACTAGCGGTACGTGTTGCCTCTTCTTGTGTGACATGAGAAGGCAAACACGAGATGTCAGGAGATGCTGCTGTAAGGCAGGACAGGATGCGGTGTGATAGTAAAAGCTGCGGTAGGAGCCTCTTCCTGTATCACGGCGTTCGGCAGGGCAAGGAGGAGAGAAGAATGATCGCCAAGGCTGTGCATGTGGCTTGCTCAGCAGCAGAGCAGTGTCCACACGTGCTGACTCATTTTCCCTCTCATCCCTATCGCTAGCAACATGCCCTCTCATCCCTAGCAACGAGCCCTCTCATCCCTACATTCCTAACTGCATGCGACAGCATGCACGCGCAGGACTTTGGCCTGGTCAACGTGCTAACGCCCGGAGCCACGCACGTGTCCAACGTCTCGTCTGGCACGCCCTTTTACATCGCGCCCGAAGTCCGTGAGCTGCACAGGGCATCGGCGGCGTCGGACGTCTACGCGCTGGGAGTCATCCTGTGGTGAGTGGTTTTCGTTTCGTTTCGTTGCATGTTGCCTTCAGCCGGGCATGGCTGCTTGGCATAGCAGTCAGGTCACTGCGAAGAATGGGCAGGTGTGTGTGTGTGTCGATATTTGCATCTGTTTGGGCGCCTCGGCGGGGCCGGAGCCCACTATAGGGCGTACCAGATGTCTCGCAGCACTCAGGCACGCGAGCCAAAAACAAAGCGGGAGTGTCGCTTGCAGAACTGGGGTAGATCGCTG
>QAXK01000150.1:0-36810 GCA_004335735.1 Chlorella sp. KRBP
TGCTGCTGGCCACCGGACAGCCCCGCGCCGGGCTTGTCGAGCCGGTCCTTGACCTCGGTCCAGAGGTTCGCGCCGCGCAGCGACTTCTCGACGACGTCGTCGAGCAGGGACTTCTTCTTCATCCCGTTGAGCCTCAGGCCGGCCGCCACGTTGTCGCGGATCGACATCGTGGGGAACGGGTTCGGCCGCTGGAACACCATGCCGACGGTGCGCCGCACCGCCACCGGGTCCATCGAGGAGGCGTAGAGGTCCTGGTCGTCGAGCATCACCGAGCCCTCGACCCGCCCGCCGGGGATCACCTCGTGCATGCGGTTGAGGGTCCGCAGCACGGTCGACTTGCCGCAGCCGGACGGGCCGATGAAGGCGGTGACGGAGCGCGGCTCCACGGTCATCGTCACGCCCTCGACGGCCTTGAAGTCGCCGTAGTAGATGTCGAGGTCCTTGACGTCGATGCGCTTGGCCATGGTGTCGGTGTCTCTTTCGTCCCGGGTGGGCGGTCGGGGGTCGTCGGGGAGGAGCGGGTCAGCTCTTGACCTTGCTGAAGCGACCGACGAAGCGGCCCAGCAAGTTGAGCAGGAAGATCAGCAGGATGAGGGTGAGCGCCGCGCCCCAGACGCGGTCGAGGGCCGGCTGGAGGTTCTCGCTGCGGCTCTGGTTGATCATCGTCGGCAGGGTCGCCATGTTCGTCGCGAACAGGTCGGTGACGATGACCGGCGTGTACGGGCCGAGCACGAGCAGCGGCGCCGTCTCGCCCATCACCCGCGCGATGCCGAGCAGCACCCCGGTGACGATGCCCGAGAACGCCGTCGGGAGGACGACCTTGAAGATCGTCTTCCACTTCGGCACGCCGAGCGCGTAGGAGGCCTCGCGCAGCTCGTTCGGCACGAGCTTGAGCATCTCCTCGGTCGAGCGGACGATCGTCGGGATCATGAGCAGCACGAGCGCGAGGCAGACCGCGAAGGCCACCCGCTGGAAGCCGAACGTCGAGACCCAGAGGGCGTAGACGAAGAGCGCGGCGACGATCGAGGGGATGCCGGTGAGGATGTCGACCATGAAGGACACGGTCCGCGCCAGCCGGCCACGCCCGTACTCGACGAGGTAGACGGCGGTCATGATGCCGACCGGCACCGAGATGGCGGCGGTCACGCCGGCCTGGATGAGCGTGCCCTGGATGGCGTGCACGGCACCACCGCCGACCCGGCGGTCGGTGATGCCGGACTGCGAGTTCGTCCACCACTGGGACTCGAGCAGCATCGCGCCGCCCTTGATCGCGGTCGACACGAGGATCCACGCGAGGGGGATGACACCGAGGGCGAACGCGGACCACATGACGATGCGGGCGAGGTTGTCCCGCACCGCCCGTGACCCCGACTTGGGGCCGAGGGTAGGCGGCGTGGCCGGCACGGGGGCTCCGCCGCGGCGGCCGGCCTCGAGCTCGATGGTGCTCATTCGGTGAAGGCCTTCCTGCGCTCGATGACGACGCGAGCGATCGCGTTGACGACGAAGGTGAGGACGAAGAGGACGAGACCGGCGGCGATGAGGGCGCCCGTGCTCGTGGCCGTGTTCGCCTCCTGGATGCCGAGGGCGATCTTCGAGGCGAAGGTGGCGCCGCCGTTGAAGATCGAGGAGGAGAAGGCCGCGCCGTCGTTGAGCGCGGACAGCAGGATGGTCACCGCGAGGGTCTCGCCGAGCGCGCGGCCGAGGCCGAGCATCGCGGCGCTGATGACACCGGGCTTGCCGAACGGCAGGACCGCGGTGCGGATCATCTCCCACTGCGTGGCCCCGAGCGCGAGCGCTCCCTCCTTATGGGCGGTCGGCACCTGGGCGAAGACCTCGCGGGAGATGGCGGTGACGATCGGCAGCACCATGATCGCGAGGATGACGCCGGCGAACGCGAGCGTGCTCTTCGCGCTGGGCGTCCCGTCGTAGGAGAAGAACGGGAGCCATCCCAGCGCCCCGTCGACGACCTTCGCGAACGGCTCGAAGTACTGCCCGGCGATGGTCAGGCCCCAGAACCCGAAGACGATCGAGGGGACGGCGGCGAGCAGGTCGATGGTGGCCGCGGCCGGACGGGAGAGCCAGGTCGGCGCGTACTGCGTGATGAAGAGCGCGATCGCGACCCCGAGCGGCACGGCGATGGACATCGCGATGATCGAGGTGACGACGGTCGCCCACAGCAGGTCGACGATGCCGAACCGCGGGTCCTCCCCGGCGGTGCTCCACTCGCGGGAGGTGAGGAAGCTCGCCTGGTTGGCCTGCAGGGCCGGGATGGCCTGGGCGACGAGGAAGACGCCGACGAGGGTGACGAGGGCGATGACGAGGATGCCGGAGGCCGTCGCGGCCCCGCCGAAGAGCCGGTCACCGAGGCGACCGGTCCCGGCCCGGTCACCCTCGAGGGGCGAGCGTCCGTCGGGCCCGGGCAGCTCGTCGGTGGCCGAGCGGCCGGTGATGGAGGTCGACACGGTCTCCTCGCAGTTCTCTCGTCGGGGTGGTGGTCGTGCCGGAGGGGGCGGGCCGCTTCCGGCCCGCCCCCTCGCGGTCAGCCCAGCGGCCGTGACCGCAGGGCGCAGGTGGTCAGGAGAGCGCCTCGATGGCGGCCTCGACCTTGGTCTGCACCGAGCTCGGGAGCGGGGCGTAGCCGATCTCCTCGAGGCTCTTCTGCACGTCGGCCGAGGCGAAGTGCTTGAGGAAGGCCTTGATGTTCTTGCCCTTCTCGGCGTCCTTGTTCTTCGAGCAGACGACCTCGTAGGTGACGAGGAGGATCGGGTAGGCGCCGGCCTCCTTGGTCGCGTAGTCGAGCTTGAGGCGCAGGTCGTTGCCCTCGCCGTCCGGCTGGGCGGCCTCGACGGCCTTGCCGACGCTCTCGCCGGTCAGCTCGACCGCGCCGCCGCCGTTGTCGACCTTGGCGACGCCGAGGTCGTTGTCCTTGGCGTAGCTCCACTCGACGTAGGTGATGCCGCCGTCGGTGGACTTCACGCCCTCGGCGACACCCGCCGACTTCTCCTTGCCCTCGCCCTTGCCGGTCCACTTCTTCGCCGGCTCGGCGGTCCAGCCGCCACCGGAGGCGGCCGCGAGGTACTTGGTGAAGTTCTCGGTGGTGCCCGACTCGTCGGAGCGGAAGAAGACCTTGATGGCGGTCGAGGGGAGGGTGACGCCCGGGTTGACCGCGGCGATCTTCGGGTCGTTCCAGGTGGTGATCTTGCCGTTGAAGATGTCGGCGGCGACGGCCGGCGTCAGGGTGAGGGAGTCGACACCCTCGACGTTGAAGGCGATGGCGATCGGGCCGGTGACCATCGGGAGGTTCCAGGCGGGGGAGCCGCAGGTCTCGGCGGCGGCGTCGGCCTCGACGACACCGTCCTTCTCCTCGGTCTTCAGGGCCGAGTCGGACCCGGCGAAGTCGACCTGGCCGGCGATCATCTGCTTGATGCCGGCGCCGGAGCCGGTCGGGTTGTAGTTGACCTGGGCGCCGGAGCAGGCGGCCTTGAAGGAGGCGGCGGCCTCGTCGAAGGCGTTCTTCTGGGCGGAGGAGCCCTCGGCGTTCAGGGTGCCGTCGAAGCAGTCGGCGGCCGCGGCGGAGCCGCTGGAGCCGCTGCCGGCCGTGGCGCCGGTGCCCGCGTTGTTGTCCGAACCGCAGCCCGCGAGGGCGATGGAGCCGACCAGGGCGATGCTCGCGAGCTGGCCGAAACGGAGGGTCTTCACAGGTGTACCTCTCGGAGGTCATGGAGTCGATGGCGTCGGGCATCGGTGGCCGACGAGCAGGACGCTAAAGAGGCCGGGTGACGGGGTGGCCCGTCGTGGGTGAACGTGGCGTGAACGTCGCCCGAGCATTCGTCGACGGGACGGTCAGCCGCCGGTGCCGCCGGTCAGGGGAGGTGGCGCTCGACGGCGACGACCCGCGCCGAGGCCCCGGCCCCTGCGACGTGGCAGACCAGCGCCTCGCCCTTGACGAGCTTCTCGCGCCCCGCGTCGCGCAGCCGGTCGCGGTGCGCCGGGTCGGCGTCACCGGCGAGCCCGCCGAGCACCTCGACGAGGGCCGGCAGCACCGGCCCGTGCGAGCAGAGCACGGTCGGCCGGCCCCGCTCGACCACCTTCTGCAGCCGGCGCACCGCCTTCGAGGGGTCCTCGGCGAACCCCTCCTCGGACAGCCCCGACCGTGTCCGCACGCGCATCCCGTTCGCGGCCGCGAACGGCACGACGGTGTCGACGCAGCGCAGCGACGGCGAGGAGATGACCCGCTCGGGCGCGTAGGCCCCGAGCAGCGCGACGAGCCCCCGTGCGCGGTCGTGCCCGACCCGGTCCAGCGGGCGGAGCATGTCGAGCTCGCCGCCCCAGGAGCCGCGCGCGACGGCCCGGGCGTGCCGGACGAGCACGAGCGGCCAGGTGTCGAGCAGCCCGGCCTGGTGGTGGCGCACGAGGGCTCGCAGCTGCTCGCGGTCGCGGGCGTAGTCGAGCCGGTCGTGGGCGACGCGGGGGTCCAGCCAGGCGACGTCGTCGATCTCGTTGACGAGCCGGCCGTCCCCACCGGTGACGGTGGCCGCCCAGTAGCGCACGACCTTGTCGCCGGGGCGGCCGTCCTTGTCGAGCAGGGTGTAGCGGGCCTCGGGCAGCGGCAGCCCGAGCCGCACCCGGAGGCCGGTCTCCTCGTGGGTCTCGCGGGCGGCGGCCGGCGCCCACTCCTCGGCGGGGTCGAGCTTGCCCTTGGCCCACGACCAGTCGTCGTAGCGCGGCCGGTGGACGAGGGCGACCTCGAGCCCGTGGTCGCGCACCCGCCACGGGATGGTCCCGGCGGCCGGGATCGTCGTCGGCACGTGGGCCCCGGCCGTCAGCGGCGCCGGGCCTTGCGGCGGCGCTTCGCGTGCATGTCGACGAGGGCGCTCTGGAGGTCCTCGAGCGGCTGGCCCTCCTCGTCGAGGTGGTGGCGGGTCCAGCGGCCGTCGCCGGCGAGCGCCCAGTGCGAGTAGCGGTCGGACATCCCACGCTCGAGGAGGGACTCGAGGTCCTCGAGGTGGCGCGGCTCGGTGAGCCGGACGAGGGCCTCGACGCGGCGGTCGAGGTTGCGGTGCATCATGTCGGCGCTGCCGATGTAGGCCATCGGCTCACCGCCGCCGCCGAACCAGAAGACGCGCGAGTGCTCGAGGAAACGGCCGAGGACGCTGCGGACCTCGATGGTCTCGGAGAGCCCGGGCACCCCGGGGCGCAGCGCGCAGATGCCGCGCACCCACAGCTGCACCTTCACCCCGGCCTGTGAGGCGCGGTAGAGGGCGTCGATGAGCTGCTCGTCGACGATCGAGTTGACCTTCCACGCGATGAGCCCGCTGCCCGGCTCGGCGCGCTCGTGGGCGATCTCGGCCTCGATGTGCGCGTGCAGTCCCGAGCGCACCGAGCGGGGCGCGACGAGCAGGCGCTTGAACTTGCTGCGCGGGGCGATGCCGGAGAGCTGGTTGAAGAGCTTGGAGAGGTCCTCGCCCACCTGCTCGTCGTCGGTGAGCAGCCCGAGGTCCTCGTAGAGCCGGGCGGTCTTGGGGTTGTAGTTGCCGGTGCCGACGTGGCAGTACCGGCGCATCCCCTCGGCCTCCTGGCGGATGACGAGGCAGAGCTTGGCGTGGGTCTTGAGCCCGACGATGCCGTAGACGACGTGGACGCCGGCGTGCTCGAGCTTGCGGGCCCAGGAGATGTTGTTCTCCTCGTCGAAGCGGGCCTTGATCTCGACGACGGCGAGCACCTGCTTGCCGGCCTCGGCGGCGTCGATGAGGGCGTCGATGATCGGGCTGTCGCCGCTCGTGCGGTAGAGCGTCTGCTTGATCGCGAGGACGTGCGGGTCGGAGGCGGCCTGCTCGAGGAGGGCCTGCACCGACGTCGAGAACGAGTCGTACGGGTGCTGCAGCAGGACGTCCTGCTTGCGGATGGAGGCGAAGATGTCGCGGGCCTTGGCCGACTCGGTGGGCGCGAGGTCGGCGTTCGTGCGGGCGACGAACGGCTCGAAGTGCAGCTCGGAGCGCTCGAGGTCGGCGATGACGTTGAGCGCGCGCAGGTCGAGGGGCGCGGGCAGCCGGTAGACCTCGGAGGAGGCCACCCCGAGCTCGCGGACGATGAGGTCGAGGACGTGGTCGTCCATCGCGTCCTCGACCTCGAGGCGCACCGGCGGGCCGAAGCGGCGGCGGGTCAGCTCGCGCTCCAGGGCGGTCAGGAGGTTCTCGTTGTCGTCCTCCTCGACCTCGAGGTCCTCGTTGCGGGTGACCCGGAAGGTGAAGTGCTCGCGGATCTCCATCCCGGGGAAGAGCTGGTCGAGGTGCGCGGCGATGACGTCCTCGAGCGGCACGAACCGGGTGTCGTACATGTCGGCGAGCGGCGACTCGTCGGGGCCGGGCTCGATGCGCACGAGGCGCGGCAGCATCGGCGGGACCTTGACGCGGGCGAAGTGCTCCTTGCCCGAGCGCGGGTTGACGAGGATGACGGCGAGGTTGAGCGAGAGGCCGGAGATGTACGGGAACGGGTGCGCGGGGTCGACGGCCAGCGGGGTGAGCACCGGGAAGAGCCGGTCGCTGAAGACGCGGGCCAGCCGGTCGCGCTCCTCGTCGGACAGGGCGTCCCAGCGGACGATCGAGACGCCCTCGCCCTCGAGCGCCGGCCGCACCTGCTCGGCGTAGACCCGCGCCTGCATCGTCATCAGCTCGTGGGCCACGAGCGAGATCTGCTCGAGGACCTCGCGCGGCTCGAGCCCCGAGGCCGAGCGCACCGCGATGCCCGTGGCGATGCGGCGCTTGAGCCCGGCGACCCGGACCATGAAGAACTCGTCGAGGTTCGAGGCGAAGATCGCGAGGTAGCGAGCGCGCTCGAGCAGCGGCACGTTCTCGTCGCCGGCGAGCTGGAGGACGCGCTCGTTGAACTGGAGCCAGGAGATCTCGCGGTCGAGGAAGCGGTCGGAGGGCAGGCCCTCGGCCTCCTCCTCCGGCTGGTGGGCGGGCCGGACGAACCGGCCGTTCGTGCCGCGCGGCTGCGAACGCGTCTCGGTCGCGGAGGCGCTCGCGATGGAGACCTCGCTGACGATCGCCGCCTCGGCCGACGCGTCCGCCGCCGCGTCCCGAGCGGTGGTGTCGTGCACGCTCACACCCGACTCGTCCGTCATGGCCTCCATCCTGTCAGGTCGTGGGGGTGCGGGAGAGCCCGCTCACGATGCGTTCAGCGCAGCGACGCCCGCGCGACGCGTCCCGCGCTGCCGGCCGCCCAGCACGAGCCGTCGGAGGTGCAGTCGAGGGTGTGGAAGCCGGTCGTGGACAGCCGCACCCACGAGCGGCCGCCGTCGGGGCTGGCGCTGACGCCGCCCACGTCGCCGGACTCGCCGACGACGAGCACGCCGTCGCGGGTGCCCGGGAGCCACGCGACGTCCTCGCCGAGGTGGGCGAGGTCGCCGGCGCCGCGCCAGGTGCGCCCGTCACGGGTCGTGCTCGCGGCGTCGGCGCCGTCGGCCGGGGCCGCGAAGTCGCCACCGACGGCGATGCCGTGGCGCGGGCTGCGGAAGGCCAGCGCGAAGACGCCGGCCGCCTCGCCGGCGGGGATGCGCGAGTCAGTGGCCGTCCAGGTGCGGCCGCGGTCGGTGGAGTGGAAGACGCGCGAGCGCGCGCCGCCCGAGCCGAACCAGGCGTCGTGGCCGGAGACGGTCAGGCAGTCACCGCTCGCGGAGAAGTTGGCCTCGCCGGTGCTGTCGGGCATCCCGCGGCTGGGCAGGACGCGCCAGGAGCGGCCGCCGTCGTCGGTGGCGGCGATGCGGAACCGGCCGTCGACGGGGTCGCTGACGGCCAGGCCGTGCCGGCCGCCGGGGAAGAAGGCCAGGCAGTTGTAGAACGCGGCCGGCTCGGTGTTGCGGAAGGTCTCCTGCCAGGTCCGGCCGCCGTCGGTCGTGCGGTAGATGCGGGACGCCTCGCCCTCGCCGATGGCCAGCACGGTGGCCTCGCGCGGGCCGCGGGCCTCGACGTCGCGGAAGTTCAGGCCGTCGGTCTGGGGCGGGGAGACGTCCTGCCAGTGCCGGCCGCCGTCGGTGGTGCGCCACACGCCGCCGGCGCCCCCGGAGATGCTGCCGCCGGTGACCCACGCCGTCCTCGCGTCGACGGCGTCCAGGCCGCGGAAGGACTGGTCGGGGTCGAGCACGGTCGTGGTGAAGCGCGGGGCGTGGTCGTGGTGGCCGCCGGCGACGGCGGGGCCCGCCGCGACGAGGGAGGTCGCCAGGACGGCGGCACAGGCGAGGGCGAGGGGCAGCTGGCGGGCTCGGCGCATGCGGGCACTCTCTACCCGGCAGCCCGGCCCCGCCACCGGAGGACCGTCGCCCCACCGCGAACGTGTGTGAACACGCCGGAGAATCCCGGCGTGTTCACACACGTTCGCGCGGTGTGACCGGGATCAGTGGGTCGGGGCGGTGTACTGCACGTCGACGGCGGCGTCCTCGAAGCCGAGGCGGGTGTAGGTGCGCCGGGCGGCGGTGTTGTCGCCGTCGACGTAGAGGTCGACGGTCGCCAGCCCCTGCCGGGCGAGGTGGGCCAGGCCGAGCGCGGTCAGCGGCCCGCCGAGGCCGTGCCCCTGCTCGGCGGGGTCGACCCCGACGACGTACACCTCACCGACCCGTCCCCCCGGCTCGACCTTGGTCCAGTGGAAGGCGACGACCCGGCCCTCGCGCTCGACGAGGAGCAGGCCGGCGGCGTCGAACCAGTCCTGCTCCATCCGCTCGTGGAGGTCGGCGACGGTGAGCCGGCCCTGCTCCGGGTGGCTCGCGAAGGCCGCGGCGTTGAGCCGGACCCAGTCCTCGTCGTCCCGGCCCGGCTCGAAGGCGCGCACCGAGTAGCCCTCGGGCAGAACGGGGTCGGCGGCATCGGTCGAGGTCAGCGGCCGCTCCATCCGGAACAGCTCGCGGGTGCGCTCGAGCCCGGCGGCGTCCGCCAGCCCGCGCGCGGCGTCGAGGTCGCCGTGCGCCCAGAGGCTGCGCACCCCCTCGGCCAGCGCGGCGTCGAGCAGCGCCCGGCCGTGCCCGGCTCGCCGCGCCGCGGGGTCGACGACGAGCTCGGCGACGGCGTCGGGCGAGCCCGCCTCCGCCACCTGGGCGTAGCCGACGAGCTGCCCGGAGTCGTCCCGCCGCAGCAGGTGCACCACCCCGGCGCGCGCCGGCCCGAGGGCGAGCCGGAAGGCCTCCGAGACCGCGCCCACGCCGTCGGCGGCCTCGGCGCGCTGCCACAGCTCGCGTGTTTCGTGCGCGGTGCTGTCGTCGACGGCCGTGAGCCGCTCGGTGACGGCCATCTCAGCCCTCGACCTCCTCGAGCGCCTCGGCCTCCTCGGCGGCCTCCGGCACGAACCGGTAGCCGACGTTGCGGACGGTGCCGATGAGCAGCTCGTGCTCGGTGCCGAGCTTGGCGCGCAGCCGGCGGACGTGGACGTCGACGGTCCGGGTGCCCCCGAAGTAGTCGTAGCCCCAGACCTCCTGGAGCAGCTGGGAGCGGGTGAAGACCCGCCCGGGGTGCTGCGCGAGGTACTTGAGCAGCTCGAACTCCTTGTACGTGAGGTCGAGCAGCCGCCCCCGCAGCCGCACGGAGTAGGTGGCCTCGTCGATGACGAGCGCGCCGGCGGTGATTGGGCCGGCCTCGTCGACCTCGGTGTCGGCGCGCCGCCCCACGGCCAGCCGCAGCCGGGCCTCGACCTCGGCCGGCCCCGCGGTGTCGAGGACGACGTCGTCGACGCCCCAGTCCGCCGTCAGGCCGGCCAGCCCGCCCTCGGTGACGACGACGACCAGCGGTGCCGACACCCCGGTCGTCGTGAGGACGCGGCACAGCGACTTGGCCATCGCGAGCTCGCGCCGGGCGTCGACGATGACGGCGTCGGCCTGCGGGGCGTCGACCAGCGCGGACGCCTCGGCGGGGAGGATGCGAACATGGTGGCTGAGGAGCCCGAGCGCCGGAAGGACCTCGGCGCTGGGCGCCAAGGTGTTCGTCAACAGCAACAGGTGGGCCATCGCCCCACAGGATAGGCGGTCATGGACACACGGCACGGGGCATCGGCCTCCGGTGGGACGCAGGCGGCGGCTCCGGACGCCCCCTCGGACGCGACGGTCACCATCCGCTACTGGGCCGGCGCCCGCGCGGCCGCGGGGGTCGACGGGGACGTCGTGCCCGCGCCCGCCGGTGTGGCGGCGCTCGTCGAGGCGCTCGCCGCCGCCCGTCCGGGCCTCGCCGACGTCCTGCCCGTCTGCTCGGTGCTCGTCGACGGCCGGGCCGCCGCCGGGGAGGACCCCGTTCCCCCGGGCTCAGTCGTCGAGGTGCTCCCGCCGTTCGCCGGCGGGTGATGCGAGGATGCCCGACGTGGAGGAGCAGGCAGAGCGGGCCGCGGCCGAGCCGGGGGCCGGCGCTGCCCCGGCCGTCGAGTCCCACCCCGACCCCGCCACCGCCGACCTCGGCGGCGAGGCGCCCGCCGGCGAGACCCGCGCCCAGCGCCGGGCCCGCCGGGAGGCGGTGCTGCGCAACCCGGTCCTGCCCGAGATGGCGACCGTCCCGCGCCCGCTCGTCGTCGTGGCCACCGTCGTCCTCGCGGCCCTGCTCGTCCTCGCGCTGCGCACCGACCCGCTCGTCCTCGCCGCCGGGCTGGCCTGGACGGGCCTCGTCCTCGCGTGGGGCTGGCCGCGGCTGCTCGGCAGCTCCAGCCGGTTCGGGTCGTCGCTGGCCGTCGGTGTCACGGCCGTCCTCGCACCGGCCGCCGCCGCCGTCCCCACCGACGAGCCGTACCTGCGCCTCGTCCCCGTCGCCCTGGCCGTCGGGCTCGGGCTGATGTTCGTGCACCAGATCGTCCGGCGCGACGGGCGGCCGCGGCTCACCGACTCGATCGGCGTCACCGCGTTCGGTCTCGCCCTGCTCGCCGTCGGCACCACCTGGCTGCCGCTGTCCCGCGAGCCCCGACCCACCGACCTGGCCACCGCCGCGTTCGTCGCGGTGGCGGTCGGTGCCCTGGCCGACCTCGGCGCCGGCCTCACGGCCCTGCGGGCCTGGCTGCTGCCGGTGGCGATGGTCCTCGGGGCGAGCGGGGCCGTCGTCACCGCCGCCCTGCTCGACTCGCCGCGGGCCGCGACGGCCGCGCTGGTCGGCCTGCTCGCCGCGGCGGTCTCGCACGCCATGCGCCGGGTGCTCGTCGTCCTGCCGCCGGTGACGGCCCTGCGCTGCCAGCTGGCCACGGCGGCGGCGGGGCTGCTCGTGCCCGGGGTCGTCGCCTACGGCGTCTCGCTCGCGCTCGTCGGCTGAAGACCGCGCCCTCAGTAGACGAGGGCGCGCGTCCCGGGGGCGATGACCTCCTCGACGAACGCCGCCGCGCCGCGGACCACCAAGCCGGGGAGCAGGTCGGCCTCGCCCAGCCCGCGCCGCGCGGCGCACTGCCCGCACACCGTGACCCGGCCACCCTCGAGCACGGCGTCGCGCAGCTCGGCGAGGGGAGGGGAGTGCGGCAGGGTGACCTCCTCGGCCCGCCCGGGCACCGCCGTCCACGTCGCGTCCCCGGTGAGCCACACGCTGACGTCGAGCCCGGAGGCCAGCGCCGTGGCCGCGACCGTCCATCCCTGGGAGAGCCGTTCCAGGGCCTCGGTGCCGCAGGTGACCTTGACGACGAGGGCGGTGGCCGGAGCATCCATAGACTGGAGCGTATGGTCTTCACGCTCGACACCTCCCTCCACGAGGATCTCGCCCCGCTCGCCTGGCTCGTCGGCACCTGGGCGGGGGCCGGACTCGTCGGCTACCCGACCATCGAGGGCCAGCGCTTCGGCCAGGAGGTCACCTGCAGCCACGACGGCCGGCGCTTCCTGCGCTGGGACTCGCGCACCTGGCTCCTCGACGACGACGGCAACCAGGTCCGCCCGCTGGCCACCGAGACCGGCTTCTGGCGGCCGGTCACCGACTCCACCGACGGCACCAACTGCGAGCTGCTGCTCGCCCACCCCACGGGCTTCGTCGAGATGTACGCGGGCGTCGCCGAGCCGGCCAAGGTCGAGCTCCGCACCGACGGCGTGATGCGCAGCCCCGACGCCAAGGAGTACACCGCGGCCCACCGGCTCTACGGGTACGTCAACAGCAACCTCATGTGGGTCATGGACATGGCCGCCGTCGGGCAGCCGCTGCAGTCCCACGTCTCCGCGGAGCTCAAGCGCGTCGAGTGACGCGCACCGGCCGGGACCGGTGGAGCCGGCTCAGGGCGTGACGAAGACGTCGAGGTAGTCGTCCATCCGGTCGGTGCGCAGCGCCTCGCCGAGCAGCTTCATCTTCGCGGTGTCGACGATGTCGATGCTGCCGGCGTTCGGGTCGGTGCCGAAGCCGGTGAACGGTGCCGTCGCGAAGACGACGTCCGAACCGCGCACGTCGCGCAGGGCGAGCGCGTAGTCCTTCATCGCCCCGATCGACAGATCTTTGTCGACGACGAGGTTCTTCGTCGCGGCGTCGGCGAAGCGGGCGATGGCCAGCGGGTTGGTGACCGTCTCCTTGCTCGTCGCCTTGAGGAGCAGCGCCTTGACGAAGGCGAGCTGGCGGCGGCCGCGCGAGATGTCGCCCTGGCTCAGCTCGTAGCGTTCGCGGACGAAGCCGAGCGCCTGCTCGCCGTCCAGGTCGTTCCAGCCCTTCCTGATGGCGGTGCCGCCGTTGCCGGAGGCGTCGTTGCCCTCCTCGGCGTAGACCCGGACGCCGCCGACGGCGTCGGTCATGTCCTTGAAGCCGTCGAAGTCGGTGCGGGCGACGTGGTCGATCTTGATGCCGACGAGGTTCTGGATGGTCTCGACGAGCAGCGGCTCGCCCCCGAAGGCGTACGACGCGTTGATCTTGTTCCTGCCGTGGCCGGGGATCGCGACGAAGAGGTCGCGGGGGAAGTGGATCATCTGGATCGTCGTCGGGTCGGCCGGCACGTGGACGAGGACGATGACGTCGGCCCGGCCGCGGTCGTTCGCCCCACGGCTGTCGGCGCCGACGACGAGGAAGTTCGTGCCGTTGCCCGACGTGGGGACCTGGATGGGCGTGCCGTCGGGCGCGGTGGTGGGCGGCGGCGCGGTCGGGAGGAGGTCGGCCTGCGTGACGTTGCCGCCCACCCGCCAGCCGAGGTAGCCCACGAAACCGCCCACGGCCACGACGAGGACGAGCAGCAGGGTGAGGAGGACGAGGAGCACGCGGCGCAGGCGTCGGCGGCGTGGGCGGGCCTCGGCGCCGTCCCCGTCGTGCTCGTCGCCGGCGTCCTGGCCGTCCTCGCGGTCGAGGTCGAGCAGGTCGAAGTCCCGGTCCGTCACCGGTTCAGTCTAGGGAGCGGTGGCGGCCGCGTCCTGCGGTCCGGCCTACATTGGAGGGGTGACCGACCTCGGAGAACGGCTGCGTGCGCAGGGCAAGCGCCTGACGACGCAGCGCGAGCGCGTGCTCGCCGCCGTCGGGCGGCTCGGTCACGCGACCCCCGACGAGGTCACCGAGTCGGTGGCCGGGGACGGCGGCGGGGCGCTTCCGGTCTCGACCGTCTACCGGTCCCTGGACGCCCTCCAGGAGCTCGGCCTCGTCGGGCACACCCACGTCGACCACCGCGCCCCCAGCTACCACCTCGCCGAGCACGCCACCCACGTCCACGTCGTCTGCCGCGGCTGCGGCTGGGTCGGCGAGGTCCCGCTCGAGGCCGCCGACGAGCTCGTCGGCCGCATCGAGCACCGTCTCGGCTTCGCCGCCGACGTCAGCCACGCCGCGATCCACGGACTGTGCCGCACCTGCCGGGAGACCCCATGACCACGCCCGCCGTCCCCCTCACCCCCGCCGAGCCGGCCGCCGTGCCGCGCTCGGCCCTCCTCGGACGCCACGGCGCCGTCGAGGGGGAGGGCGCCGACGCCGGTGTCGCGGCCCACTACGGGGACCCGATGCGCGAGCAGCGCCTCCTCGCCGAGGGGCTGGCCGTCGTCGACCTCTCGCACCGCGGCGTCGTCCGGCTCAGCGGTCCGGACCGGCTGTCCTGGCTGCACTCGATGACCACCCAGGAGCTGACCGGCCTGCCGCCGCGGACCTCCCGGGAGTCGCTCGTGCTGTCCCCGAAGGGGCACGTCGAGCACGCGCTGCACCTCGTCGACGACGGCGAGGCCACGTGGGTCACGGTCGAGCCGGGCACCGCGCCGGCCCTCGTCGCCTGGCTGGAGTCGATGCGCTTCATGCTCCGCGTCGAGGTCGCCGACGTCACCGAGGAGTGGGCCGTGCTCGGGGAGCCGGTCGGCACCGAGTCCGCCGACGGCGAGCCGCTCGCGTGGGTGGACCCGTGGCCCGGGCTGGTCGGCGACACCGTCGCGTACGGACCCCTCGACGGCCACCCCGCCGCCGGGCGGGCCTGGCGCGAGCTGCTCGTGCCGCGCGACGGCCTCGAGGCGGCCGTCGGCGACCGTCCGCTCGCGGGCACGTGGGCCGCGGAGGCGCTGCGGGTCGCGTCCTGGCGGCCGCGGCTCGGCGCCGAGACCGACCACCGGACCATCCCGCACGAGGTCGACTGGCTGCGCACCGCGGTTCACCTCCACAAGGGCTGCTACCGCGGCCAGGAGACCATCGCCCGGGTGCACAACCTCGGCCGGCCGCCGCGTCGGCTGGTCTTCCTCCACCTCGACGGGTCGGGGCACGTGCTGCCCGAGCCCGGCTCGCCGGTCGAGGTGGACGGCCGCGAGGTCGGGCGGCTGACCACCGTGGCGCGCCACCACGAGGACGGGCCGGTCGCTCTCGCCGTCGTCAAGCGGTCGGTGGCCGAGGACGTCGAATTCCTCGTCGACGGCATCGCCGCCGCACAGACCGTCGTCGTCCGCGGCTGATCGCCGAAGATCCTCCGGCGGCCGGGTGTCGGTGCGGCGGGCGTCCCTGACAGGATGGGCGGCATGACGACGCCGTCCGCCGGGGTGACCGGCACCCTCATCACCGTCGCCCCCACCGGGGCCGAGCACGCCAAGGCCGACCTCCCGCAGCTGCCGACGACCCTCGAGGAGCTGGTCTCGACGGCGGTGCGGTGCGAGGCGGCGGGGGCCTCCCTCATCCACCTCCACATCCGCGACGCCGAGCACCGCCCGACGCTCGACGGCGGGTACCTGCGGGCGGCCGTCGACGCGGTGCGCGAGGCCACCGACCTCGTGGTGCAGCTGTCCACGGGCGGCTCGGTGCACGACCCCCTCGAGCAGCGGCTCACCGTGCTCGACGCCGAGCCGGACTCCTGCTCGCTCACCTGCGGCACCACCAACTTCGGCGACGACGTGTTCCTCAACCCGTGGGGGTTCATGAGCGACCTCTACGTCCAGGCCCAGGAGCGGGAGGTCGTGCCGGAGTTCGAGCTCTTCGACCTCGGGCACGTGCACGCGCTGGCGCGGCTGCTCGACACGCACGGGCTGCCGTTCGGGGGGCGGGTGCACGTCGACTTCGTGACCGGCGTGCCCGGGGGGATGCCGGCGACCACGGCCGCGCTGATGGCCGGGGTCTCGATGCTGCCGGCCGAGGTGACCTCGTGGTCCGCGACGGGCATCGGGCGCGGGCACCTGCCGGTCATGGCCGCGGCGCTCTCGGCCGGGGGGCACCTGCGGGTCGGGATGGAGGACAACGTCGTCTTCCGGCGCGGGCAGGTGGTCGAGCACAACGACGAGCTCGTGGCCCGGGCCGCCGAGCTGGCCACCGTGATGCAGCGGCCGCCGCTCACCTGCGAGGAGACGCGCGGCCTGCTGGGGGTCAAGGAGCGGCGCGCCGGCCACTGAGCCGGTACCGGACGCCGAGCCCGGACCGGACGCCGAGCCGGTACCGGGACGGTTCGCGAGCGTCAGCCCGGGCTCACGAACCCGCGTGCGGGGCCGGCGCGGGTCCGAGGGGCGGACGGGTCTGGGCGCGCGGGGAATGCCGCTCGCATAATCCGGGGTTATGGCTGTCATGCGTTCGCTGATCGGTTTCCCCGCCGTCGTCAACGAGAAGGCCGCCCGCGCCGTCGCCGGGCAGGTCGTCGTCGTGACCGCCGTGGCGCTCGCCACCGGCTGGCTGTGGCTGAGCGCCGTGCTCGCGGTCGGCTTCGCGCTGCGCGTCGCGGCCGGCCCCCGCTTCGACCCGTTCGGGCAGCTCGCGACCAAGGTCATCGCCCCGCGCCTCGGGGAGCCGGTGCTCGTGGCCGGGCCGCCGAAGCGCTTCGCCCAGGCGGTGGGGCTCGTCTTCACGCTGGCCGCGACGCTCTCGGCGGTGCTCGGGGCGTCGACCGTGGCCGTCGTGCTGCTCTCGGTGCTGCTCGTCTTCGCCCTGCTCGAGTCGGTCGTCGGCTTCTGCGCCGGCTGCTTCGTGTTCGGGTACCTCATGCGCTGGGGCGTCGTGCCGGAGGAGACCTGCGCCGCGTGCAACGACATCTCGCTGCGCCGCCGGGAGACCCAGCCCGCCTGACCGCCCTCGGCCCGGCGAACGGGTGTGGACTCGCCGGAATCCCCCGGCGATTCCACACCCGTTCGCGCGATGTCGGTGCGGGTGTGGTCGGCCTCACGCTTGCCTGAGTTTGCATTTTGCTAACTGGAGCAAGCACAATGGACCCGTGAGCAAGAACCCGCTGAACGACCTGGGCGAGAGCCTCGGCGACTACCTGCGCGAGCAGCGCCGGTCCGCCCGCCTCTCGCTGCGTCAGCTGTCCGAGCTCGCCGGGGTGTCCAACCCCTACCTGTCCCAGATCGAGCGCGGCCTCAAGCGCCCGAGCGCCGAGATCCTCCAGCAGCTCGCCAAGGGCCTCGAGGTCTCTGCCGAGTCGCTCTACGTGCGGGCCGGCATCCTCGATGCCGACCACGCCGGCGAGAGCGCGGACGGCCCCGACGTCCGCCGGGCCATCGCGGAGGACGCCCTCCTCACGGCCCGCCAGAAGAAGACCCTCCTCGACATCTACGAGTCCTACGTCGAGGACGACGCCCGGCCCTGACGCCGCACCGCCCCCGGCAGCGTCGCCGACCGGGCCACCCGAACCGCACCAGCACCCGTTCACCACGAAGGAGCCCACCATGGCCGTCATCGACGACCTCCGCACCACCATCGACACCACCCCGCTCTACGCCATCGCCGGCGCCACCGACCTCGCCGTCGAGAAGGTCCGCGAGGCCCAGAAGCGCGCCGACGCCCGTCGCGCCGAGATCGCCAAGCGCGCCGAGGCCGCTCGCGCCGACCTCACCCCGGCCGCCCTGCAGGCCCGCGTCGAGGCCGTCGCCGGCCAGGTCAAGGAGCTCCCGGCGCTCGCCCTCAACCAGGGCCTCGTCGTCGGCGGCAAGGTGACCGACGGCTACACCGACCTCGCGACCCGTGGCCGCGACATCGTCAAGCGGATCCGCACCCAGCAGTCCACCCAGGACCTCGTCGCCCAGGCCGAGACCACCGTCGCCCAGGCCAAGGGCGCCGTCACGACGGCCCGCAAGGCCGCCGCCGACATCGAGCGCTCCGCGAAGGCGACCATCACCACCGGTCGCAAGGAGGCCGCCAAGGTCGCCACCGTGCTCACCGACTCGGTCGCCGAGGAGGCCAAGGTCGCCCAGACCGAGGTCGCCGCCGCCGCGAAGCGCACCCGCACCGCCGCCAAGCGCACCACCACCACGACGAAGAAGGCCGCGAAGAAGACGACCTCCTCCGCCAAGGGCGCCACCACCAGCGCGCGCAAGACCGCCAAGGCCGCCCCGAAGGCCACGAAGAAGGCCGCCGAGAAGGTCGGCGACTGACGCCACCCCCGCCCTTCGGGGCAGCGCACTCCTCGAGGTCGCGCGACATGCCGACGGTCAGACCCCGTCCTCGGCATGTCGCGCGACCTCGTCGCGTCGGGTGACGCGGCGCGCACCACCCCCGGCCCGCCCTCGGCCCGGCGATAGTGTCGACCGGTGCCCCAGCCCGCGACCCCCGCCCCGCCCGTGACCGCCCTGCCCACCCCGCCCGCGCTGGCCGACGCGCCGGTCCTGGCCCACGTCGTGCGCGGCGGGGTCGTCGAGTCCGCCCACCGCGCGAGCGTCGCCGTCACCGCCGCCGACGGCTCCGTCCTCGAGGCCTGGGGCGCCCCCCACGACCCGGTCTTCCCGCGCTCCTCCAACAAGCCGCTCCAGGCCGTCGCGATGCTCCGCGCCGGGCTGCGCCTGCCGCCGCCGCACCTCGCCCTCGCCTGTGCCAGCCACAGCGCCGAGCCCTTCCACCTCGACGGCGTCCGGGAGATGCTCGCCGCCGCCGGTCTCACCGAGGCCGACCTGCTCAACACCCCGGACCTGCCCTACGACGAGGTCGAGCGCGACACCTGGGTCGCTGCCGGCCGCGTGGCCCGCCCGCTGGCCCAGAACTGCTCCGGGAAGCACGCCGCGATGCTGGCCACCTGCCGCGTCAACGGCTGGGACACCGCCACCTACCTCGACCCCGCCCACCCGCTCCAGCGGGCCATGGCCGAGACGCTGGAGGACCTCACCGGCGAGCCCGTCGCCGCGGTCGCCGTCGACGGCTGCGGCGCCCCGGTGATGGCCGTCTCCCTCGCGGGGCTGGCGCACGCCTTCGGCCGGCTCGCGGCCGCCCCGGCCGACTCGCCCGAGGGGGCCGTCACGGCGGCCGTGCGCGCCCACCCCGAGCTCCTCGGCGGCACCCGTCGCGACGTCACCGCCCTCATCCGCGGCACCGCGGGGGTCATCGCCAAGGACGGCGCCGAGTCGGTCTACGCGGTCGGCCTGCCCGACGGCCGCGGCATCGCCCTCAAGGTCGCCGACGGGGGCGCGCGCGCCCGCCCGGTCGTCCTCGCCGCCGTGCTGCGCCGCCTCGGCGTCGACTCCGAGGCCTACGCCCGGCTCGAGGACGCGCCCGTCCTCGGCCACGGCGCGCCGGTCGGCGCGGTCGTCGCGGTCGGCGTCGCGGACGGCCCGCGGGCGTGAGGGCCGTCCTCCAGCGGGTCTCGCGGGCGAGCGTCACCGTCGACGGCGAGGTGGTCGGCGAGATCACCCGCCCCGGCCTGCTCGCCCTCGTCGGGGCCACCCACGACGACGGGCCCGAGCAGGTGGCGACGACGGCTCGCAAGATCGCCGAGCTGCGCATCCTCCACGGCGAGCGCTCCGTGCTCGACGAGGGCGCGCCCGTGCTCGTCGTCAGCCAGTTCACGCTCTACGCCGACACCCGCAAGGGCCGCCGCCCGTCGTGGAACGCCGCCGCCCCCGGCCCGGTCGCCGAACCGCTCGTCGACGCCGTCGTCGAGGCGCTGCGGGCCCGCGGCGTCGAGGTCGCGACCGGCCGGTTCGGGGCGCACATGGACGTCGAGCTGGTCGGTGACGGACCGGTGACCATCGTCCTCGACGTCTGACGCCTACGCTGGTCCCATGCAGGCCCTCGGCACCTTCCAGTCCTGGATCGTCCTCGCGCTCTCGATCGCGGCCCTCGCGGTCGAGGTGTTCGCGCTCGTCGACTGCGTCCGGCGCCGCCCCGACGCCTTCACCGCGGCCGGCAAGCGGACGAAGAACTTCTGGCTGCTCGTCACCGGGGTCGCGGTCCTCCTCGGCGTCGTCGCCATCGGCGGGCTCGGCCTGCTGGCGATCGTCGGCATCGTCGCCGCCGGCGTCTACCTCGCCGACGTCAAGCCGGCCCTGGACCAGGTGATGGGCCGGGGCGGCGGCGGGCGGCAGGGTCCCTACGGCCCCTGGTGAGGCGCGACGGCGTCCCAGGCGAGCGTCAGCTCGCCGAGGCGCCAGCGTGACGGGCCGCCGAGCACCGGCCAGCCCTCGTCGCGCAGGGCCGTCACGGTCCCGATGAAGCGCTGCCGCACCCCGTAGGAGGCCAGCGCCGCCTGCCGCTCCCACGCGGTGTCCAGCGCCCCGAGCAGGGCGTGCACCCGCTCACCGGGCACGTTGCGGTGGATGAGCGCCTTGGGCAGCCGCTCGGCGACCACCCCCGGCCGAGCGAGCCCGCGCAGCCGCCACGACAGCGTCAGGGATCGCGGGCCCTCGGCGTCGACCGCCACCCAGGCCGCGAGCCGGCCGAGCTCGTCGCAGGTGCCGTCGACGAGGAGGCCGCCGTCGGCCAGCCGCGACACCGTCGTCGCCCAGGCCTCCCCGACCTCCACCTCCGCGTACTGGCGCAGCACGTTGAAGGCCCGCACGACGACGGGCCGGGCGCCCCCGGGCACCGGGACCTCGAACCCGCCGCGCACGAACCGCAGGCCCGGGCGCTCGAGCGGGCGGGCCGCCGTGACCCGGGCGGGGTCGATCTCGACCCCCACGACCTCGACGTCGGCACGGACCCTGCGCAGCCGCTCGTGCAGCTCGACGGCGGTCACGGGGGAGGCTCCGTACCCGAGGTCGACGACGACGGGAGGACCCGGATGGCGCCGCAGCCGCCAGGCCTCGGGGCCGGCGAGCCAGCGGTCGCAACGGCGGAGGCGGTTGGGGTTGGTCGTCCCGCGGGTGACGACCCCCACCGGACGCTGGACGGGCACGGGGCCAGCGTAGGCGCCGCGGACGCCGCTCCCAGCCGGCCCCACTACCCTGAGCGGGTGCTGGAGCGGTTGCGTGCGCAGGGTCGCGAGGGGTCGGTGAGCCTGTCGATGGTCGCCCTCGTCGCGTCGCTGGCGGGGGCGCTGGCGCTCGGGCTCACGTCGTGGGTGCCGAGCGTGCTGGCCCGCGACATCGGCATCATCGACGTCGAGCCGGGCCTGCTGCAGGTCTCCCAGAACGCCTTCGGGGTGCAGTCGCTCGGGGCCGGCCTGACCGTGACGCTCTACGACCGCGGCTTCCGGCTCTCCCGCGGCAGCACGGTCCTCGCCGACACCGTCACCAAGGGGGCGCCGGTCACCGCGGTGGTCGGCACCGTCGACAGCGCGGGCGAGCACCCTCGCGAGCAGGTCACCTCGACCCTCACCGCGGTGAGCATCGACGCCGTCACCCGCGACGACGACACGGTGACCTACAGCGGCGTCGTCCACGACTCGGTCCGCAGCCTGCCGCTGCGGATCGTCTTCGAGCCCACCGACGGGCGGATCCGCATGGACGTCGCGGTGCAGGGGGCCTCGGGGGTGGCGGTCAACCTCGACTGGCGCCCGGCGACCACCGGTATCGAGCCGGCGCTGCCCGCCCGCAACCTCAAGGAGCGGGCGTACTGGATGGACCCGACGGTCGTCGAGCAGCCCGCGTTCACCTGGGTCCTCGGCACCGACGTCTCGATCGGGCCGGTCGGGGTCCCGCGGGCCGTCGACCTGCGCCAGGACGGCCGCATCGCCATCCACGTCTGGTCGCCCCGGGCCGTGGTGACCGTCACCGACACCCCCCGCCCGGCCGTGGAAGACTCGGCCCCATGAGCGACCCGAGCGGTCCCCGACCCCGTCGGGTGGCCATGGTGACGGTGCACACCTCGCCGCTCGCCCAGCCCGGCACCGGCGACGCCGGCGGGATGAACGTCTACGTCCTCGAGGTCGCCCGGCAGCTGGCCCGGATGGGCACCGAGGTCGACCTGTTCACCCGGACCACGAGCGCCGCCCAGCCCGACGACGTCGAGGTCGAGCCGGGCGTCGTCGTGCGGCACGTCGCGGCCGGCCCGTACGAGGGCCTCTCCAAGGAGGAGCTGCCCGGCCAGCTGTGCGCCTTCGCCGCGGGGATGATGCGGGTCGCGGCCCACGCGCCGCCCGGCCACTACGACCTCGTGCACTCGCACTACTGGCTCTCGGGGCAGGTCGGCTGGCTCGCGGCCGACCGCTGGGGCGTCCCGCTCGTCCACACGATGCACACGATGGCGCGGGTCAAGAACCTCCACCTCGCCGACGGCGACCTCCCCGAGCCCCGCGGGCGAGAGATCGGCGAGGCCCAGGTCGTCGAGGCCGCCGACCGGCTCGTCGCGAACACCGACCGCGAGGCCGCCGAGCTCGTCGAGCTCTACGGCGCGGACCCGGCCCGCGTGGCCGTGGCCGAGCCCGGCGTCGACCTCGTCACCTTCTCCCCGGGGTCGCCGGCCGAGGCCCGGGCCTCGCTCGGGCTGCCCGCCGATGCCGTCCTGCTCCTCTTCGTCGGCCGGATCCAGCCGCTCAAGGGCCCCGACGTCCTCGTCCGGGCGGCCGCAGAGCTCGTCCGGCGCCGGCCGCACCTGCGCGAGCGGCTCGTCGTCGCCGTGCTCGGTGGGGCGAGCGGCACCGGTGTGAGCACCCCGATGGGGCTGGACGGCCTCGCCGACCGGCTCGGCATCGGCGACCTGCTGCGGGTCGTGCCGCCCGTCGACCGCCCGACCCTCGCCTCCTGGTACCGCGCGGCCGACGTCGTCGCCGTCCCCTCGCACAGCGAGTCCTTCGGGCTCGTCGCCGTCGAGGCCCAGGCCTGCGGCACCCCGGTCGTCGCGGCCAACGTCGGTGGCCTGCCGACCGCCGTGGGTCCGGGGGGCGTGCTCGTCGACGGTCACGACACCGCGGCGTGGGCGACCGCGCTCGGTCAGGTCGCCCTGGACCGTGAGCTGCGGGCCACGCTGTCGCGCAGGGCCGCCGAGCACGCGCAGGGCTTCGGGTGGGCGCGCACGGCGGAGCGGCTGCTCGAGGTCTACAGCGAGGCGCTGAGACGTCCGAAGGACGTCTCCATCGACGACGCCGAGCGGATCGCCGACGTGCCCCGGGCGGTCATCCCGTGAGTGCCGCCGACCTCGTCGCGCTGGTCCGCGACGTCCTCGACGAGACCGGCCTCGAGTGGGAGCAGGGCGCCCGCGACGACGAGCTCGTCGTGTCGCTGCCCGGCGAGAAGAAGCTGCGCACCGTCGTCTCCCTCGTCTGCGGCGAGACCGCGCTCTCGGTGTCGGCGTTCGTCATCCGCAACCCCGACGAGAACCACGGCGAGGTCTACCGCTTCCTCCTGAGCCGCAACCTCCGGCTGCCGGGGCTCGCCTACGCCGTCGACCGGTCCGGCGACGTCTTCGTCACCGGACGGGTGCCCGCCGCGGGCGTCGACGCGCAGTACCTCGACCAGCTGCTCGGGGTGGTGCTCACCGCCGTCGACGAGCCGTTCAACGAGCTGCTCGTCATGGGCTTCCTCACCTCGATGCGCAAGGAGTGGGAGTGGCGCGTCTCGCGCGGCGAGAGCCTGCGCAACCTCGAGGCCTTCCGGCACATCCTCGAGCGCCCGGGCGACCCGCCCCGCGACGCCTGACGCGGGCGGTCTCACCGACGCGGCCGGCCGGGACCGGGCGGGCCGGCCGTCGCTAGGCTGGCGGCATGACGGAGCACACGCTGATCCTCCTGCGCCACGGCGAGTCCGACTGGAACCAGAAGAACCTCTTCACCGGGTGGGTCGACGTCGACCTCACCGAGAAGGGCCGGGCCGAGGCGGTGCGCGGCGGACAGCTGATGCGCGACGCCGGGCTGCTCCCCGACGTCGTCCACACCTCGGTGCTCCGGCGGGCGATCACCACCGCCAACCTCGCGCTCGACGCGGCCGACCGGCACTGGATCCCCGTGCGCCGCAGCTGGCGCCTCAACGAGCGGCACTACGGCGCGCTCCAGGGCCTCGACAAGGCCGCCACCCGGGACAAGTACGGCGACGAGCAGTTCATGCTGTGGCGCCGCTCCTTCGACACCCCGCCGCCGCCCATCGAGGCCGGCAGCGAGTTCGACCAGACCGGCGACCCGCGCTACGCAGGCGTCGACGTGCCCCTCACCGAGTGCCTCGAGGACGTCATCCCGCGGATGATGCCCTACTGGGAGAACGACATCCAGGCCGACCTGACCGCCGGCCACACCGTGCTCGTCACGGCCCACGGCAACAGCCTGCGCGCCCTCGTCAAGCACCTCGACGGCATCAGCGACGACGACATCGCCGGGCTGAACATCCCCACCGGGATGCCGCTCGTCTACCGCCTCGGCGAGGACTTCATGCCCACCGGGGCCGGCGAGTACCTCGACCCCGAGGCGGCCGCCGCCGCCGCGGCCGCCGTCGCGAACCAGGGCCGCTGACCCGGACCGGTTCCGGCGTCCCTCAGGACTCGTAGGGCAGCGGGAGGCCCAGCCAGCCCGTGCCCTCCTCGGTGTCACCGGTGAGGTCGCGGCCGGCGGGCGGGACGTCGTCGTAGGTCGTCCGGCCCGCGGCGTCCCGGACGACGAGCCGCAGCGCGCCCGCGACCGGCTCGGTGCGGTCCAGGGACACCACCGCCGTCCGGCGCTTCATCGGCACGTCCTCGGAGGCCGGGCCACCGCCGCGGCCGGCCGGCACGAGCCGACAGGTCGCGCCCCCGGCCGGCACGACGACGAGGAACCGTGCGGGCCGGTCCCCGCCCCCGTCGAGCGGCAGGACGACGGGGGCGTCCGCCTGCTCGGCCGGCACGACGAGGGGCGAGGTGACGAGGAACGTCCCGCCGGACCGGCCGTCGTCCCGGACGTCGAGCCCCCGCACGACCGCACCCTCGGGGGTGCGCACCCGGGTGAGCACCGCGCGGCCGTCGCCACCGGTGGCCGAGACCGCCGTCGGGTCGAGCACGCTGCCGTCGGTGGGGGAGTCGACGAGGACCTCGCCGCGCAGGGCCGAGCGGGCGATGCCGGTCGATGAGGCCACCTCGTCGAGGAGGTTCTCGACCGGGTCGCCGTCCGCGCGGTACAGGCCCGGGGAGCCCCAGCCCTCGGGGGAGACCGGGGGGCCGGCGTACTGCCCGCTGCGCAGCCGGGCCGCGGTGCCCCAGCGGGCGGGCAGCAGCATGGTCCCCACACCGTCGGCGAGGGCCACCCGCGTGGAGGTGCGCTCCACCGACCCCGCGGGGGTCAGGTGCACGGCGGGTGAGAAGTCGGCGGACCGCACGGTGGGTCGGGTGAGGACGACGAGGGCGACCCCCCCGGGCCGTTCCAGGCCCACGGCGACGAGGTCCTCGGTGCCGAGGACGGCGTCGAACCCGAACGCGACCTCGGTGAGCCCGGTCGGAGCGGCTCCCGGCGGTCCGGTCCACGCCCGCACCCCCGTGCTGTCCGGGCGGGCCTGCGCCGCGGAGGCCGCGACCACGACCCGCAGGTCCGCGAGGTCGTCGGCCCACAGCAACCGGGTCCCCGGACCGGCTCGGGCGACGAGGGCCTGGACGTCGAGGTCGCCGGCGAGCGACCCCCGCGCCGGCCAGCGGCTCGAGGTGGCCCAGGCCGGGTCGTCCGGGCCCGCGGTCGTGGGCACGGCCGGCGAGGGTCGCGCGGCGGGTGCGGCGTCGGGCTCGCGCAGCACCCAGCCCGCCGCCCCCGCGACGAGCAGCGCGGCGCCGCCCCCGGCCACGAGCGAGCGGCGCCGGACCCGCCGGGCCCTCTCGACGACCAGCCCGGCGGGGTCCGGCGGGTCGGGCTGCGTGGCGGCGAGCCGGTGGACGAGGTCGGCGACGTCGGCCTCGAGCAGGTGGTCGGCGGGGGCGAGGCCGTCCGCCTCCCGGGCCGAGCGGTGGGCCTCCAGCAGCGCGGCGCGCTCGCCGTCGAGGTCCGGGGCGGGGGGAGCATCGGGGCGGAGCAGCCCGAGCAGCTCGCCGTCCGTCAGCTCCCACGCTGCGGCGGCGGCCAGGAGCGCGCGGGCCGGCAGGGAGCGACCGGCGAGGGCCTCGAGCAGGGCGGCCGGGACCGCGGACCCGGGGTCGTCGACCACGGCGCGCAGCGCGGGGACGGCACCCGGACCGGCCGCCGCCGGACCGCCGTCCGTCCGGGCGGACCGTCGGCGTCCCGAGGGGGTGAGCCGGGCGAGGAGCGCCCGGCGGGCCTCGGTGGTCGGGCTGCCGGACTCGAGCGTCGCCGCCCACCCGGGTCGCAGGGCGGCCAGCGCCTCCGTGGTGACCGCCCGGGCCGTGGCGGGATCGAGGGTCGCCGCCAGCGCGACGGCCTCGAGGTCGGGCCAGCGGGCAGCGACGAACCCCCCGAAGTCCTCCTCGACCGTCGTCGTCACCGCCCCAGTCTCACCCGCGAGCGCCTTTCACGGTGGGGGAGCGGTCGGGATCAGACGGTGGAGACGTCGCCGAAGACGTCGTACGCGTACCGTCCGACCGCCGGAGGAGCGTCCCACGTGATGCGACCGCGGCTGTCCCGCACCCTGATCCGCACATCGTCGACCGCATCGGCGTTGTTGACCCGCACGACCGCGAGCCGGCGACGGGCCCGGACGGCGGGACCGAGGGACCGCGTCGGCGACCGCAGCTCGACGGTGGCCGCCGCAGCCGGCACGAGGACGGCGTACAGGGCGTCCTGCGAGACGAAGTCGTCGACGCGCAGCATCCACGGCGTCTCCGCCTGCCGGGCCGGGACGACCCACGGTCCGTCGAAGCCGCCGGACCCGGCGACCGAGAGCGAGCGCACGACACCACCCCCCGGCGTCGTGGCGAGGTCGAGGCGCACGACGTGCGGGGGCGGCCCGAGGTGGGGCAGGGACAGCCCGGCGGGGAGCGGCGCGTCGACCGTGCGCGTCCTCAGCCGGTCGGCGGGCAGGCCCGTGGTCGCGGCGACGTCCTCGAGGAAGGAGCGGCCCGTGTCCCAGGCCACCGGCCGGGGCAGCGGCCCGTCGTACCCGCGACAGCGGATGCGGGCCGCCGGCCCGAGCGGCGCGTCGAGGAGCATCCTGACCACCCCGTCCTGCAGGGGCAGCTCCTCCCACTCGCGCTCGATCTCCCCGTCGGGGCGGGGGAGCGCCACCGCGGACAGCTCGGCGCCCCGGGTGTCGGGCCGGGTGAGGACGAGGAGGGCCGCCGCGGTGGGGTGGGGGAGCCCCACGGCCACGACGTCCTCGACGACGAAGATGCCGGAGTAGCCCAGGGGGATCTCGGTCAGCTGCTCGGCGGGGGCGCCGACGGCGCCGGTCCACAGCCGCAGCTGGGTTCCGGCGTCGACGTCGAGGCCCTGGAGGGTGGAGGCGACGACGACGCGGACGTCCTCGACGTCGTCCGCGTAGAGCAGCCGGCCACCGGGGGTGGTCCGGACGACGAGCGCCTGCACGCCGAGGTCGCTCGCGAGGACGCCCCGGGGTGGCCAGCGCAGGCTGCTGGCCCAGACGGGGTCCGACGGTCCCGGTGAGGTCGGGGCGGGGGCGGACGTCGGCCGGGGTGCGGTGGGCGCCGCGCCGGCCGCGAGACCCCACCACGCGACGCCGCCGGCCGCGGCCACGACGCCCCCACCGAGCACGAGCGAGCGCCGCCGCACCCGCCGCACCCGCTCGTCGACGACGGAGGCGGGGTCCGGCGGTTCGGGGCGCAGCGCCCCCAGGCCGTGGACGAGGTCGGCGAGGTCGGGGTCGAGGTCGTGGTCCGCGGCGGTCCGGCCCTGCGCCGCCCGGGCCGCGCGGTGCGCCGTGAGGAGACGGCCCCGGGCGGCGTCGACCTCGGCCACGAGCCCGGGCCGGCCGAGCAGGGCGGCGGCCGCGGTGGTCGGCAGCTCCCAGACGACGTCGGCCGCGAGCAGCGCGCGGACCGCCGGGTCCTCGGCGGCGAGCGCGCCGAGGAGGGCGGCAGGGACCTCGTCCACGTCGGGGCCGAGGTCGTGCGCGAGGTCGGCGCAGGCCCGCTCGGCCGGCTCCGTCCCTCGGCGGGTGGGCACACTGCCGCGGCGAGGGGCGGGGGCGACGCGCTCCAGGAGGGCGCGCCGGGCCGCGGTCGTGGGTGGGCCCTCCTCGAGGACCTGGGACCAGCGGCGGCGCAGGTCCGCGAGCGAGGCCGTCGTCGCCTCCCGGGCGGTGCGCCGGTCGAGGGTGGCGACGAGCGCGACGGTCTCGAGGTCGGACCACCGGGCCTCGACGAAGCCGTCGACCTCCTGCCCGCCCGGAACGCTCACGCGCCCATCGTCGGTCACCGACGGCGATCCGTCACGCGGTCGGACGGGGGCCGGACGCCGTCGCGGAGACCTCGCGCGTCGCGTCCGGCAGCGGGCCGCGCAACCGCGCCAGCACGTCGAGCTCGGCGCGGTGCACGTCGTAGCGGGTCGTGTCGAGGAGCACGGCGGCCTCGGCGAGGGTGCGGGGGTGCAGCGGTGCCACCCGCAGCCGCAGCAGGGCCAGCTGGGCGGGGTCGAGCACGGTCCCGAGCAGCGCGGCCCGGGCGCGCAGCACCAGGACCCGGGGGTCGCTCTCGCGCAGGAGCGGGCCCCGGCGCCGGACCACGGTCCCGCCGCACGCGAGGGAGAGGTCGGCCAGCGCGGCCGCCGTCGACGCCACGGCATCGGGCGACGGTGTGAGCCCGAGCCGCGCGGCGATCCCCGGCAGGCCCGCGAGCACGTCGTGGGACCAGGGTGTGCCCGAGGCGCGGCACCAGGACTCGTCGTCGAAGTGGGCGGGCCCGAACCCCGGCCGCATGGTCCGCAGGCGCGGGCGGTGCCGGAGCACGTCCAGCACCAGGTCGTACTCCGTCATCGTCATCCCCCGATGGCGGTCCGGACGACGTCGTCAGGGGTGTCGGCGACGGGTCGCGGACCGGTTCGAACCAGCTCGTGCCCGTGAGTGTCACCCGAGATCGGTTCCGGCACGGGCGAACCGGTGGAGGCCGGCAGATTCCTGGCCGAAGGGACGAGGGCGTGAGGCGCCGGATCAGAGCCGCGGCAGCACCCGGTCGGTGTGCTCGCCCTGCTCGAAGATGCGGGAGGCCGGCCCGACGATGAGCGGGTCGGGGACACCGACGACGCCGAGGTCCTTGCTGCGGTAGTCGACCCCGCTGAGCAGGACACGCATCGCCTCGAGGCGGGCGCGCTTCTTGTCGTTGCTCTTGACGACGGTCCAGGGCGCGTCCCCGGTGTCGGTGTAGAAGAACATCGCCTCCTTGGCCTCGGTGTAGGCGTCCCACTTGTCGAGGCTCGCGAGGTCGGTCGGGGAGAGCTTCCACTGCCGCACCGGGTCGTTCTGGCGGGAGGCGAAGCGGGCCGCCTGCTCCTCGCGGCTCACCGAGAACCACAGCTTGACGAGGTGGATGCCGGAGTTGACGAGCATCCGCTCCAGCTCGGGGCACTCGCGCATGAACTCCAGGTACTGGGTCGGCGTGCAGTAGCCCATGACCCGCTCGACGCCGGCCCGGTTGTACCAGGACCGGTCCATGAAGACGATCTCGCCGCCGCTCGGCAGGTGCTGCACGTACCGCTGGAAGTACCACTGCGTCGTCTCGACCTCGGTCGGCTTCTCGAGCGCGACGACGCGGGCGCCGCGCGGGTTGAGGTGCTCCATGAACCGCTTGATGGCCCCGCCCTTGCCCGCCGCGTCCCGGCCCTCGCAGACGACGAGGACCTTGCCGCCGGTCTCCTTGACGTGCAGCTGCAGCTTGAGCAGCTCGACCTGGAGCAGCCGCTTGGTCTCCTCGTACTCGGCCCGGGGGAGCTTGCGCGAGTACGGGTAGCCGTGCCGCCACGGCTTGCCGGGCGGGGTGTCGGGATCCTCGGCATCCTCGGGCTCCTCGAGGTCGTGCAGCTCCTCGAGCTCCTCGGCGTAGTCCTCGGTCACGGACCGGCGCTGCTCGTCCACGTCGCGAGCGTATCGCCGGGGTGGGTGGCGGGTCACCGGCTCGGCGGCGTGACGTGGGCGACCCCGGTGTCCGGCCTCAGCTGCCGTTCGCGGCGGCGACGGCCTCCCGGGCGGCGGCGGCGAGGGTGGTCGCGTCCGACGCCAGGGTCTCGGCGGAGACGAGGTCGGCCGCGTCCCGCGTCGAGACCGTGCCGGCCGCGGTGACGCCGTCGAGGACGCGGTTGGCGAGGGTCTCGGCCTGGACGGTCTTCGCGAGACCTGCGCGGGCGGGGTCGGCCCACGCGCTGACGTCGAAGCCGTTCGACTCGCCGACCGAGGCCCGGACGTCGAGGTCCTCCAGGCCCGGCCGCAGCCCGGCCGTCGTGGCGAGGACCGCGCGGCCACGGGCCAGCGCCTCGGCGGGGGTCGGGAGGGCCGTCGGGGCCACCTGCTCGGCGAGGGTGGCGGCGCGGCCGAGCTGGACCGTGGTCCGCGCCGAGGAGGCGCCCAGCGACGCGAGGGTCAGCCGGGTCTGCGCGGCCGCGAGGGCCTGGGTGCGCGCCCGGGCCTGGGCCGCCGGGAGCCCCGCGGTGAGGGCGGCGGCGCGAGCCCGGGTGATGTCGGTGCGGATGACCGCGATCCGCTGGAGGACGACCGGGCGCTTCGCGGCGACCGCGGCGGCCGGGTTGCCCGGCGTCGTGCGCACGCTCGTGGCCGCGAGGGCCGGGGCCGGGGCCATGACGGCGACCCCGGCGGTCAGGGCCAGGAGGGTGGCGAGCCGCCCGAGGGCGCGGCGCACGGGTGCGCTGCGGACGGGGGTCCGGTGACGGTCGGCGAGAGGGACCATGGTGCGTCTCCTGGTGCTGCGAGAGGTGGTGTCTCCATCCTCCGCAGCCCCCGCGGGGCCCGCAGGAACTCAGGTACCGGTCTGGTCAGGGTTCCGTCAAGAAATGACAAGACACCGTTGTCCGACACCGGTTCTCGTCCCTTCGGCGCCGGGGTCATCGGCCGTTCGGACGACCCTCAGGCCCGCGTCGGTGCCGCGTCCTCGGCGTCCTCGTGGCTGCCGGCGGCCTCGTTGCCCCACTCGCCGGTGACGATCCAGACGACCCGCTCCGCGACCGAGACCGCGTGGTCGGCGAAGCGCTCGTAGTAGCGCCCGAGCAGGGTGATGTCCACGGCGGTCTCGGTGTCGTGCGGCCAGTCCGGACCGGTGACCTGGGCGAAGAGGTCGCGGTGCAGGCGGTCCATCGCGTCGTCGTCCCGGGCGATCTGCAGGGCGCCCTCGACGTCGCGCCGGGCGATGACCGAACCGGTCTTCTCGACGATGTTCTCCGCGACCGAGCCCATCTCCCGGAAGGTGCCGCGCAGCTCCGGCGGCACGGCCGACGCGGGGTACCGGAGCCGGGCGACCTTGGCCACGTGCCGGGCGAGGTCACCCATCCGCTCGATGTCGCTGCTCATCCGCATGCTCGTGACGACGACGCGCAGGTCGGTCGCGACGGGCTGCTGGAGGGCGAGCAGGTCGAAGGAGAGCAGGTCGATCTGCTCGCGGCGGGCGTCGATGTCGGCATCGGCCGTGATGACCGAGTCCGCGAGGTGGACGTCGGCGTCGAGGAGGGCGGTCGTGGCGCGGCTCATCGCCGACGCCGCGAGGTGGGTCATCTCGACGAGGCTCTCGGCGATCCGGTCGAGCTCCTCGTGGTAGGCCTTGCGCATCACGGCTGGGGTTCCTCCGGTCGGGGTCGGGCACGCGGCGCCGGCCGCGGGGGGCGCGGCGTCGCGGGTGAACCATCGCATCCCCCGGTGAACCGACGGCACCGCCGAGGTGAACTTCGGGCGACCGCCTGCGTGGCACCGCGTGACGCGGCACGGGAGGCCCCGGACCCGGCCGTAGGCTGGAACCGTGGATGCGACGATCGCGGCGACGCTCGGCGGGGCCGCCGGCCTCGTCATCGGTGCCGTCGGCGTCCTCGCGGGCCGGTGGTCCGAGCGCAGCCTCACCGAGGTCCCCGCCGAGCCCGAGCCGCCGCTGGCGCGCGGCGTCGGCGACGTGCTGTCGGTGCTCCGCTCGATCGCCGTCGTCGTCGACACCTCCGACGCCGTCGTCAAGGCCTCCGCCCCCGCCCTCACCTACGGCCTCGTGCGCCACGGCGAGCTGGTCCACCACGAGCTGCGCCACCTCGCCCGGCAGGTCCGCCGCGACGGCGTCATCCGCGAGGCCGAGCTCGACCTCGCCCGCGGCCCCTCCCCGGACGCCAGCGTCGTCATGCGGGTGCGGGTGGCCACCCTCGGCCTGCACCACGTGCTCATCCTCGCCGAGGACCACACCCACGCCCGGCGGGTCGAGGAGGTCCGCCGCGACTTCGTCGCCAACGTCAGCCACGAGCTGAAGACCCCGGTCGGCGGCATCTCGCTGCTCGCCGAGGCGGTGCTCGACGCCAAGGACGACCCCGAGGCCGTCGCCCGCTTCGCCGCGCGCATCCGGGTCGAGGCCACCCGCCTGGGCCGGCTCGTCCAGGAGATCGTCGACCTCTCCCGGCTCCAGGTCGCCGACACCCTCCACGAGCCCGAGCTCGTCGACATCGGGACCGTCCTCGTCGAGGCCCTCGACCGCGTGCGCGTCGCCGCCGAGGCCAAGGACATCGACCTCGGGCTCGCGACCGAGCGCGGGCTGAAGGTCTTCGGCGACGCCGAGCTGCTGACGACGGCCGTCGCGAACCTCCTGACCAACGCCGTGAACTACAGCGACGACCGGACCCGTGTCGGCATCGGCGCCCGGCTCGTCGACGACGCCGTCGAGATCGCCGTCACCGACCAGGGCCAGGGCATCCCCGCGGCCGAGCAGGAGCGCATCTTCGAGCGCTTCTACCGCGTCGACGCCGCCCGCTCGCGCGCCACCGGCGGCACCGGTCTCGGGCTGGCCATCGTCAAGCACGTCTGCGCCAACCACGGTGGCGAGGTCACCGTGTGGAGCCAGGAGGGCCGCGGCTCCACCTTCACGATGAGACTGCCCCTCGCCGCGCCCCAGGCCGGCGACCCCGACCCCACGGCCGCCCCCGCACCCGGCGTGGCCGCCGCCGCCCGAGGAGAGAGCACCGCATGACGCGCATCCTGATCGTCGAGGACGAGGAGTCGTTCTCGGACCCGCTGTCGTACCTGCTGAGCAAGGAGGGGTACGAGGTCTCGGTCGCCGACAACGGGCACGACGCCCTCAGCGAGTTCGACGCCTCGGGGGCCGACCTCGTCCTCCTCGACCTCATGCTGCCGGGCCTGTCCGGGGTCGACGTCTGCCGGGCCCTGCGCCAGCGCTCCAACGTGCCGGTCATCATGCTGACCGCCAAGGACAGCGAGATCGACAAGGTCGTGGGCCTGGAGCTGGGCGCCGACGACTACGTGACCAAGCCCTACTCCTCGCGCGAGCTGCTGGCCCGGATCAAGGCCGTGCTGCGGCGCGGGGCCGAGCCCGAGGAGCTGCTGCCGACCACGCTCGAGGCCGGACCGGTGCGGATGGACGTCGAGCGCCACGTCGTCACCGTCCGGGGCGAGCAGATGGGCTTCCCGCTCAAGGAGTTCGAGCTGCTCGAGATGCTGCTGCGCAACACCGGCCGGGTGCTGACCCGGATGCAGCTCATCGACCGGGTCTGGGGCAGCGACTACGTCGGGGACACCAAGACCCTCGACGTGCACGTCAAGCGGCTGCGGGCCAAGGTCGAGGCCGACCCGGGCAGCCCGGCGCACATCCTCACGGTGCGCGGCCTCGGTTACAAGTTCGAGGCCTGACGGTCGCGCGGCCTCGCGCCACACGTCCGAGGCCCGAGGCCCCGGGTCGCTCAGCTCGCGGAGGGCGAGGGCGACGGCGAGGGGCTGACCTCGAGGTCGGAGTAGTAGAGGTCCGGCAGCAGGACCGGCACGAGGAGGACGTTCTGGCCCGCCTCGCGCGTGCTGACGGTCAGCGTGACCATCGCGCCGGGCTCGACCGGCACGGCGCCCACCTCGACCTTGGCCGCGGCCGTCGAGAGCGAGGTGCCCGAGAAGGCCGGGACCGAGGTGGTGCCGCCCTGCTCGCCCTGGAGCCCGAAGGTGACGTCGACGGCGTCGGCGGCCTCGTTGACGGCCTGGCCGACGAGGACGCCGGGAGCGCCCTTGGCCGAGGCCACGACCGCGACGTTGCGCAGCTCCAGGCCCGGCATCGACAGGTCGACGCCGTCGGCCGGGATGTAGGGGTCGTCGGTCTGCGTCGGGGAGAACACGGCGCAGCCGGAGGCGAGCAGCGTGGCGGCGGCGAGGCCGGCGAACCGGAGGGCGGAGGCGGCGCGGGTGCTCACGCGGCCAAGGATAGCGGGGCGCCGGACGGCCCGGTCCGCAGGGCCGTCGGGGGGTGGCGAGGACCCTGTCGCCACCTCCGGCGCGCCCGCGCCCGGCGCGCGCGTGAAGCATGTGACAGGCCGTCCTGTCAACCCCCGAAATTCTCTCAGGGACGGCCCGCGCAGGCCTCTGACCTGCGTAAACGTCAAGACTCTGCATTGGGTGCACTCGGCGTGTCGTGGTATCCTGAGCACCGCGAAAGGGGCCAACAACACATGGTTTTCAAGGTCGGCGAAACGGTCGTGTACCCCCATCACGGGGCCGCGCGCATCGAGGAGATCAACACCCGCACGATCCGCGGAGAGGAGAAGCTCTACCTCAAGCTCAAGGTCGCCCAGGGCGACCTCGTCATCGAGGTACCCGCCGAGAACTGCGACCTCGTCGGCGTCCGCGACGTCGTCGACAAGGAGGGCCTGGACAAGGTGTTCGAGGTGCTCCGCACCCCGTACGCCGAGGAGCCCACCAACTGGTCCCGCCGCTTCAAGGCCAACCTCGAGAAGCTCGCCTCCGGCGACGTCATCAAGGTGGCCGAGGTCGTCCGCGACCTGTGGCGCCGCGACAAGGACCGCGGCCTGTCCGCCGGCGAGAAGCGCATGCTGGCCAAGGCCCGTCAGATCCTCGTCTCCGAGCTCGCGCTCGCCGAGAAGACCGACGAGGAGAAGGCCGAGACCATCCTCGACGAGGTCCTCGCGTCCTGATCCCCGTGCCGCTCCGGCGGCACCACTGACGTGACCGACGACGCCCACGCCGCCCCCCGCGGCGTGGGCGTCGTCGTCGTCGCGGCCGGGTCCGGCTCACGCCTCGGTGCCGCGCTGCCCAAGGCCTTCGTCCCGCTGGCCGGCCGGCCGCTGCTCGGCTGGGCGCTCGAGAGGGTCGCGGAGGTCGCGGGCCTGCGCTCGGTGGCCGTCGTCGTCCCCGCCGCCCTCGTCGACCCCGACGGGCCCGCGTGGGCGGGGGTCGTGCTGCCCGAGGGGGCGGTCGTCGTCGGCGGCGGGGCGGAGCGCAGCGCGTCGGTCGCCGCCGGCTTGGCCGCCCTCGACCCCGCGTGCGACGTCGTCCTCGTCCACGACGCCGCCCGCTGCCTCACCCCCGTCGCCGTCTTCGACCGCGTCGCCGCCGCGGTGCGGGCCGGTGCGGCCGGCGTCGTCCCCGGTGTGCCCGTCGTCGACACCGTCAAGGCCGTCGACGCCCGCGGGGTCGTCACCGCCACCCCGGAGCGCGCCGCGCTGCGGGCCGTCCAGACCCCGCAGGGCTTCCGGCGCCAGGTCCTCGAGGCGGCGCACGCCGGTGGGGCGGACGCCACCGACGACGCCGGCCTCGTCGAGGGGCTCGGCCACGAGGTGCTCGTCGTCGACGGCGACGTCCGCGCGTTCAAGGTGACGACGGTCGACGACCTCGCCCACGCCGAGCGGCTCGTCGCCGGCGGCGCGCCCTAGCATCGGGGGCATGGACCCCCTGCCCCGTGTCGGTGTCGGCGTCGACGTCCACGCCCTGGCGCCGGAGGGCTCGGACCGCCCGCTGTGGGTGGCCGGGCTGCACTGGCCGGGGGAGCGCGGCCTCGACGGCCACTCCGATGCCGACGTCGCCGCGCACGCCGCCTGCGACGCACTCTTCTCCGCGGCCGGCGTCGGCGACCTCGGCGCGCACTTCGGCACCGGGCGCCCCGAGCTGGCGGGGGCATCGGGCGCCACGTTGCTCGCCGAGGCGGCCCGGCTCGTGCGGGAGGCCGGCTTCGAGATCGGCAACATCGCCGTCCAGGTCGTCGGCAACCGGCCGAAGGTCGGGGCCCGCCGGGCCGAGGCGGAGGCCGCGCTGTCCGCGGCGGCCGGGGCTCCGGTGTCGGTGAGCGGGACGACGACCGACGGGCTGGGCCTCACCGGACGGGGGGAGGGGGTCGCCGCCGTCGCGACCGCCCTCGTCGTCGCGGCGCCCTCGGCCCGGGGCTGACCACCGCCCGGGGCGCCTCGAGGTCGGTGGACACGCGGGGCCCGGTCCTCGCGCCGTGCCGTGTCACCTGGTCTCGGCGGCTGGCCCGGTCACCCGCGAGGGCGCTCGCGCAGGGCGGCGGCGACGAGCAGGGACACGGCGAGGAGACCGAGCACCTCGGCGAGGAGCCCGAACCACGCCCGGCCGCGGGCCCACACGTCGTAGCCCTGCACGTCGCGCCCGAACCAGGCGGCCGACCCGTGGGGCAGGGGATCGAGGGTCAGCACCCACCGCATCGCGCCCACCGCCGCGAGGACACCCAGGCCCGCGAGGAGCAGCGTCCGCCACGGGCCCACCCCCCGGCGCCGCGCCACGACGACACCGACGACCGCCACGACGACCGGCCCGAGGACCCCCAGCCAACGCGTCAGGTCCGCGACCGCACCCTGCACCCCATCCATGGGCCCCCGTTCTCGTCCTGTTCGCGCAGCGCCGGAACGGCCGCCGCGGTCCTGCGTCAGCGCGGGCGCGGACCCGTCCGTCGGTCCGAGCCGACGATCCGGGCCATCCGCTGCAGCTCGGCGACGTGGCCGCACAGCGCCTCGCGACCCGACGCCGTCAGCGCCACCCGGGTGACCTGGCGGCCGTCGCGGGCGCTGCGCTCGAGGCGCGCGTAGCCCTTGGTCGTCAGGGCCTTGAGGTGCTTGGAGAGCGCCGAGTCCGAGAGGCCCATCGCATCGCGGACCTCTCCGAAGTCGCGCCCCGAGGCCGGGACGAGGAAGGCGCAGATGCGCAGCCGGTGCGGCTCGTGGATGACGTCGTCGAACACCGGGTACGGCATGGCAGCAGGATACGTCGGGTTTCCCCGCCGGAAAGGCGGGTTCGACGGCGTGGACACCGCGGGGCGGCGGGGTGACCGGTGTCGGGGCTCCCGGTGCGGCGGGGGCGCGCACTAGCGTGGGATCGGACCAGCAGTGCCGCTCGACCGAGGAGGAACCGTGCCGCAGACCGTCAAGGGTGTCATCGCGCGATCGAAGGGGGCTCCCGTCGAGCTCGTCGACGTCGTCGTCCCCGACCCCGGCCCCGGCGAGGCCGTCGTGGCCGTCGAGGCCTGCGGCGTCTGCCACACCGACCTG
>QAXK01000151.1:0-19939 GCA_004335735.1 Chlorella sp. KRBP
ACACACACACACACACTGCGAGGCAAGTTGATGACAGCATGCATGCCATGTGTCCATCCAACAGGCTGTGACTGGAGGACACTGCGGCTGCCGCAGCTGCAGTCAACCTCAGTTGATTTTGGAAGCTGGTAGAAGCCCCTTCAGTGAGAAGGCCCTGCAGTGAGAACCTAGGCCAGTACCTAAGCCGCAAGCCTTGGGCAAAGGTGCCACCCCGGCTGTGCTACGTGCAGTCACTGCAGTACAGTGGCAACCGAGGTCTGAGGCCTGGGGCTTTAAGGCCTGGGGCAGTACGTAGGCACATATGGTCACGCAAGGATTATGTAAGGCTTACCGTGGGCCTGCCTGTGACGGCCTCCTTGGCACTCTGGCCCAGGCCCATCACACCCTCCTTCACATCCTGGGCTGCACTGCGCACAGCCTGCATACGCACAACACACACACGCACCATTGCGAGCCGGGACAGCGGGCGGCGGAGGATAGCGGAGGAAGGGGGCAGGGTCAGGAGGAGAGGTGCTGGCACAAGGTGTGGTGCATGCGTGCAGCACCTTGTGTGCGCACCACCACTGGTGTTGATGCCATCCCGGGGTCATGCCTTGTCTCAGGGCCGCACACCCACCACAAGATGATCCACAGCACAGTACTGCCAGTTGGTATTCATAGGGAAACAGGCTGGGTTGTCAATGCTGAGCAATGCGCATGCTTGCGATCAATGCAGGCAGGGTGGCCCAAGCCAGGCCAGGTTTGAGCACCAGCTCGCCTGTGCCTCACCTCCTTCACACCCTTGACTGGGTCCCCCGAATGCTGCAGACACAATTGTACAAACAGCAACAGCAATGAAGCCTTTAAACCCTGAGGCTCGTAAGTCAGGCGATCTCGGGCACTGGCAGTGTCCTTTTGGTGGTGCAGAGCTATGGCCACAACAGCAGGCCAGTACAGGTCACTGGCATCGTCAGCATGGACTCTTGCTATGTGCATCATGCTGTGCATTTGTGCGTAATGCAGCCATTGAGAGCGAATCAACGGCTTCCAAGCATCGCAACCAGGCACCAAAGCTGCAACACTTGCTGTTGTTGTGTTCCACTTTTGACATGTCTCCAGCCGCTGTGGGTGCTTATACGCTCGATTAGATGCAATCCAACCAACCTTGACAAGAATTGCCATGCAATGAAGTGCTTTATCTAGCTTGCAGCGGTTTGTGGCTGTCTCGTGAGCTTGTGGCGCGGTTCTCACCCCAGGAACTGATGGCGTCATCCGTGACCGGCGTGCGTCATGCAGCGGTTTGTATTTTGACTGCTCTGAAGTGTAATGATGATGGTTTGGTATGTATGTGTATCCATTGCAGAGATGTGCTTCGACCTGGCGCAGGCTTCCTTCCTCCCCCTCCGCATCCTGCAGTTCGAGCTCAAACAACCAGTCAAAGCAAGGTGCTTTTATGCATGATCATAAATCGACCCCTTTAAACATGCCTATCAGCAATGAGCACATTCCTGTGATGCAGGAGGATTCTGCTCTGGTATGTTGCAGACCTAGTGATGCTCAGAGGCCAAAACTCGTGGCAGAAGCTGACTGCTGAAGCTGCATGGCACATCTCAACAGCTGACATCTGCTGGGTTTCAAGACAAGGACGCTGCTGGCCCATGCACAGCTGAAGTTGGCAAGTAACTGAAAAGGGTGTTGGCGCCGGGTGACTGACTGCCCACCCGTCGAAAGCTAGTAACTGCTTGTAGCATCTGAAGCCTGAGAGCATGATTGCAGGTGGCGAGTCTTGTGCTGATGAAAGCAAACCTCTTGCCGGACATGTTGGATCCCAACCCATGAGCGGATGGCACCAGTCAGTTACAGGATGCAAAGCACTGCGCATCGTATGTCTGTGAGCTCGATGCATCTCACCGACCAACACCAAACTAAGCAAGTGCCGGCTCAAGCGCATGCTGCAAGCAACTTCCACGCCAGAGCCCAGTAGAACAGTCCTGCAGACTTCTCGACACAGTGGCCACGAACACCCCAACAGCAGCAAAAGCTGCATTGATGCAGTGACCGCAGCCACTGGTCACAAACCAAGCATGCATTGATGAGCAACCCCTGCTAGGGGGCGCTCTGCTCCATCTTGCCTGGGCATGCAACCACTGCACCGCCACACCTGGTGCCCTAATACAGCATGCCTTCCTCAAAACACATGGCTCCTGGCTGCACAGCTTTTGGGAAAACAGCTGCTACAGCCGCCGGACGTCCTGCTTGCCCAAGCAAGCCAAGACCCCATGATCTCCTCGCACAGGGATCCAGCCTCCAACCCTTGGATCCACATCATGACAACCACAGCCTCCTCATGGCTTCCTCGCACAGGACCCAGCCTGCAGACCCCTGGGTCCATTTCCCATGCCCAACAAAGGCCTAGCCCTCGAGGGCTGAAGCACCAAACCCTGCAGCCAGCCTGCAACAGGCCTGGCACAAAAACCCTGGTCAACCCCCACAAGGGGGCTAGTCACGGCCCGCCTGCTCACAGACCAAGCCAGTCAACACGCACCACAGCCTTGCCTGAATTCAGGCTCGAGGCAATCCCACGCACGCAAGGTGTGCCTGCCAAGAAGCAAACACCTCTGAACCATCGACCACTGTGCACGACTGTGCCTGCAGCCAGGCACAAGTCCTGTCGACCATACACCACTCTCTCTTGTTGCCTGCCACTGCTTATGACAGGCTGGCACCAGCGCTGCCACACACAAGGACCTAGACAGCTGAACTGATGACACACACAGCAGGTCCTTCCACTTTGGTTGGTAGGATACCTTTGCAAGCCAAGGTGCCTGCATACTGCTGGAACAAACACCATCAGAGAACACCTGTGCCGACAAACGGGGTCAACAATCCAGGTGGTATCCAAACAAAGACAACACACGATGTACACTACATGACTGCTACTGCTCTGTGTGTTGTCCACACCTGAGCACACCGCCACTACTTACTCCAAATCACGGGAACTACAGCCCGCATTTGTTGTGTTGTCAACTCCTGTATGCGTACAACAGCCGTCTGGGACAGACAACAATATGTGTACCGCTGCACAGGTTGACGACGTTGCCCTGAATGCACACGCAAGAACAGAGGCAACATACAAGGTGGCGCAGTTTGAAGCGCTGCTAGCCTGAACCCTCGCCAGCGTCGCAAGTGCGGCACGGCAGGGTGTTGCACTGGCCAGGCGTTCGTGCGCCAACTTCGCGTCCAGCCTAGGAGGTGCTTGCACAGACGCAGCACCAAAGACGCATGGACACAGTGGTGCTAGTCAACCACAGTCACAGGCAAAGTCACACTTCTGTGCAAAAGAATGCAGCCTGCTTGCGCTCGCAACAGCCTTTGGGTACTGCAAGAGTGCAGATCCCACTACCTGAGCATTCTTAACTTTCCAGCCAGCAAAGACCAAGGGCACGCCACCATCATCACACATACAAGCCAGGATATGGCAGAAAAGAAGGGTGGGGATAGGTAGCACAGCTGCCACCAGACTCCATAGAGGGACATTTGCCATTTCAGGCAACACTGGAAAGATGGTGTCCTGGAGGCGACGACAACACACAACAGGCATACAGTCCCTTGTACATGGGCACAACCCAGCAGAAAGCCAGCGCCATTGCATGGCAAGGATAGCCAACCACATACGACACGTGCAGGCAGCAAGGCCTAGACAATGTACTTGCCTGGCCACGTAAGAGCTGGTTGCCCATACTCAGCAGCAAGTCCAAAAGGGCCAGTCTGTCGGAGATGCATACAGTCAACGGCTGGTCAAAAAAACCAGACCACCAACGTGTCTGCACAGCCCAACATCACCTAACTACCGACCGACATGCATGGGCAAACCATGACCAGGCTTGTGCGGCAACTGGCGCTCAAGCATGTGCGCATGCGATAATCTCTGATGCGTGTTCTTCTCTCTTGCACACGGCCCTGGCCTCCACGCTCCCAGCTGCAGTCAGAAGCAGCGCACCACCTTCTCCAAGCCGGTTGCCTGCAATGCCCGAGGTGACGGAGCTGCATGCTGGCAAGTCCCTTCGTTGGAGGCCCATGTGAGTTGAGGACAACAGCACACCCGGGAAGGGGCGCAATCCCAACACCCACAACGATGCTTAGTGCTGTGAGCAGCACCGTTCATAAGCAACAGTACCAGCCACCACAGGCCCGACACCTACCAAAAGGAACCATAACCCAACACTCCAAAAATTAACAGCATCAGTGAAACACAGTGAATGAGACGTTTGCCACCCACCGCACAGCCGTCAAAGGGAGGTTTTGCTTATGGTGCTGTGCACAAGCGTAGGATCGCCACTGTCTGTGTAGCCAAACAGCATCCGTGGCAAACAGCCATCCATTTGCAGCATAAGCAGAGGTACACTCAGTTCGCACACCCAGCAGTTGCTCAGGCCCTGCCACAACCGAGCTCGTGCTGGCGGAGCAGCAACCACCAATCCACCGCAAATCCAACTGCCTCCATCCTGCTGTACAGTCCCCTGGACCCACACCCCCAAGACAAACAAACAGCATGCACAGCAATTGCTGCTGTGGCAGCTACAGTGTCACATCATCTTTCAGTAGGTGCAATGAAAGCCATGGGATGGATGATCGTGCACACCCATACAAAGCAAACAGTACAAGTTGTTGCCCAACTACAGAGGCCAGCGACATCCACTGGCATGAAAGCAGGCTACACTAAAAAGATGCATAAACCCTAACCTACACTTGCCATCCATTGCCGGTTGACGCAGGCAGTTGCCACGAAGGGCTACTCTAATGGGTCAACATGCAACCAGTGATGATGTAGTCAGGCAGCCACAGCGCCAGCCTGTGTAGCTGTCGCAGGTGGCTCGCCACATCCAAAGCCATATACCAAGTCAGGCCTAGCAAACAGCACCACACTCGCAAGAGGTGCTGGCATACAACGTGGCCCAAGCACTACACTATGGCTGCTGCTGTACTTGAAAGATGCCGTCCGGCTGAGGTGTCAGCACACGCGGGTAGCTCATGCTTGAGCAGCGGCAGCATGCAGGTGAACACCAGCTTGGCATCAAACAGCAGATGAGGACAGCTCAGTCAGTAAGCTGAGCTCTGAGAGCCTCTTGCAAGCCATGCGGTTGCCCAGTCAAGCAGCGCGCACTTGCGCCTGCACAGAAATAAATGAGCCAAGCACCGCCATAGCCTCCAAACAAAGAGGGTGCAGTGCAGTTAAGTGGCTGTAGAGGCGCGCTGAAAGCAGCCAGCACACGCCAACACACGCTACCCAACCTTGCTTTAAGGACTCTCCATTGAGAATCGTGTGACCAAAGGAAGCTGATCTGAAGGTGGTGAGCACAAACACTCCACACAAACATCCTACCAACACTTCGTTCCGGCCCACAGCTCCATGCAACCAGCAAAGCTTGCCATCTGTGCACAAGGGTGCTTTTGATGCACGGCTCCAAAATGCACAAAACAGTGCAACAGCCGACACAACATGCAGCCAACTGCTCAAAGTCGGGAGTACACAGACACAACATTGGTACATGCACTGCAAAAGGTACCGAATACCTTTGCAGTGCTGCTGCTGTGTCGACAGTTTGGTCATGTCCCCCGCAGGTGTGTGCTGCACTCAGCCTTGGTCAGGCTGTAGAGAAGGAAAGAGGATGCGCGACAGCACCAAACGGAGACAGCTTCATCCCCTGCAGATGTGCATGATGGTCCATACCACTGGTCCAAACCTAACCTACCACTGACCGCTGAATACAACACAAAGGAATATTCAGGCGTTTGCCGATAGCAGGCCAGAGTCATACTGTGACAAGGTGTTCACAGCAACAAAGCAGCTGGCCCCACCCTTCCATTTGTGGACCCAACCCTCCCCGCGACTGCCTGCATGCCACACCATGGCATAGCTGAAGCAATCTGCCCTACCCAACAAAGCATGCCATCTGCTGCTCATGCCAGCACCGACACACACACACAACTAGCATAAGCAGCAGCACACACCATCTCTGGTGAGCCAGCACAAGCCAGACATCGAAGAAAATGCACCCTGGCCCCCATGCTCGCCTGCCTGGACGCCATGTGCAACACCGCACTTGTTGGTGAAATTATACCCCACCCAGCGGAAGCAACACCATCCCAGGTCAGTGACAGAGGAAGCCAACCAGAATGCCGAACAGGCCGCGCCGTAATGGGCTGGCAGCCCTGGCGGCGACAAGGTGATGCTTGCTGCACAGTCTTCAAAGAAGCAAGTTCCCTTGCTGACCCAGTCCTCTCAATGTAATCTGCTCAGCAGTAAGAAGCAAGCTCCTGCACATGCTCAGCAGTAAGAAGCAAGCTCCTGCACATGCCGTGGAAGCAGCATGCAGAGAGTTGCAGGGCATGTCATGCCGAGATGACCCATGCCAGTCATTGCTGTCGCGCGATGTGCGACACTCTCAAGGCATGCGGAGGACGCAACGCACAGGCGCAACAACACAACACCCCCCCTGAGCCTGTGATAAAACACACACACACACACACACACACACACACACACACACAGACCGTGCCTGGCATACACAGCTGTTGACGCAACAAGTCAAAGAGTCCACAGGCCGTCAACCAGTGCAGCACTGCAACATCATTGAAAGCAGCTTGCTGCAGCCGCTGCAAGAGCTGAATCGCCCCTGCATTGCCAGGGACACAAGAGACGACACCCCACGACCACTCGTATATGCACAAACAGCAAACCGCCCCCCAAAGGACCCAACACGGATCACTCAGCAACAAACACGCCCACCAGCATGTAGCAGTGCTGTCACTGATTGGATGTTGGAATGTGCAGTACATCAGCAGTGCACACGAAGCGGTGCCCACATGCAGCATGCACCAATATACTTCCCTACTGAACCTGCCTGGCGAACTGTACAAGGACACACCTGCTGGCAGCACAAACGCCACCGACACAGGGTGCTGAAGGAGCTGTTTCGACCTGTATTTCATTGGCTACGAGTCATGCAGTGCTGTGGCACAACAATACCACGGCAGGGCAGGAACACATACCAGCCACCAAGCCCTGCTGCTGGTCGATGCAACACAGCACACACACACGGTTGTACATCGCCAAAGGGGTGGTGAGCCACATTGCTTGGAGGAGCCCAGGAGGGGGTAAAAACAGCAGCCGAGAGTGACTGCATGCGCCTGCCTGAAGACCCCAGTGCACCCACCACCACCAAGTCCTCCAAACCCCCACAACTCCAACAAGCCAAGCAGGAACATGGGGTCTACCACCCTGTCTGCGCCAGCCAGCTCATAAGGAGAGCTTCAAGGTACCCAGCCAGAACAAGCACACTTGCCCACTCTGATAGTTCCCCAAAACAGCCGCTGCCGGCAAGTAGATCAACAAATTGGCGATACCATTCGGATCAGAGCGTGACGATGAGGGAGTCAATGCATGCAGCATTAGTTCATGCAGCCACAGGGTGCACATGGGCCAGGACAGAAACTGCAAAGAAGCTGTCCTTGGGGGGGGAAGGAGACCTGCTGCGCACAGCCATTGCCCTGCTCATCAGGCCAGTGGGCATGGGCAGGGCCTCAGGCTTGGGGGAAGCTGCCACAGCAGGGCACGCAAACCCAGCATTGGTGTAGTCTGCAGACAGGCGCCTGCCACCGTTGCTGGCTGCACGAGGGATCTGTGTGGGGGATGTAGCCATCTTGCTGCGCTTGTTAGCGCTGCTGCGCTCCTGAGCTGCTGCGGCTGCTGTTGGTGAGCGCGCATGTCTGGCAGGGAACTTGCTGTCAGCCTGAGGGCGCCTGCAGGGACCAGCATCAAGGCACAACAGACGTCCAGGTCGGTCACAGCAAGCAGGAGAACAGGTCGGCACTTGCATGGAAGCTGCTACTGTTGCTTGCCGACTCAACACCAACACTGCAACTTCGCAAAGATATAAACCAGCATCCTGAAAACGCGTGTGAGACACAAAAAACACAGGATGCGCGAGGTCCGGGGCGGAATGCACGCAGGATGCCAAGGCCAAGGCAACGGATGTGCTGGCTGCCTGCACCGCTGCTTGGGTGTGCCCACTGCAACCCAAATTGCTACCAAACCTAAACAATGTCTTCTGCAAGGTACCAGAAGCAGGCGTCGCAAACGCATGAGCGCTAGTCCGCACCTGCTCTCCAGGGGCTCCAGCAGGCTGCCTGAGCAGCTGTCATCCGTCCACCTTACAAGCTCACGGCCCTGAATCTCAGGCAAAGCTTGAGGCTTTGCCTGGCAGGCCTTGATGAGCGCATCCACCAGCTCGGGGGCATCTCCCCTGAACAGAGCAGAAGTCTGCAGGCAACAGGCCCAAACAGTACGACGTTAAAGCTGCTGTAATAAGGGGCCTCAGCAGCGCCGCGGCGTGCCGGTGACAGACGGACAGCCCACCAAGGCACACGCCTCTGCCTGCTCACCTGCTGCTTTGGGCTCATGATGACACAATAAACTTTCTAAACAGAAAAAGGAATAGATTGGGGAAAGCCGACGTCTAGGCGAACAAGAAGACCAAAGATAGACTGAGAGCTGATGATTGGGGGCAGTCACGTTCAGAACGTACAAACATGCGCAGTCCAAACAACTATGAAACGGGGAGATGTTTGGCGCATGCAGCTGGGATATGGGGAACGTGGACCTTGGTAAGACCTTGTCTGAGGTTTACGGGCCTGTGCAACCTTGCCCTAACCCCACCAAGAGCAGGTTTTTTTGCATTATGTATGCTCGTGTTTGATGCGTGAAAGTTTTTTCACGCCTCCGCTGCTGACAGAAAGACGTGTGCAAAATGGAAAGCAACCTGCGTTGTACAACGGTGTTGTTGCTCGCTGGGACAAAGTTGTGACGGGAGCCTTACACGTATGTGTTGGTTGCATGCACTCAAGTGTAGGCGGACCGTTCTGAGGAGGTGACACAGTCTGGCTGTTGACCCCCCGGCCCTGCAGGACTTGGTTGCACATTTCGCAGAGTCTGCACAGCACACCCACCAGGGCAACAACAACTGCAACATTATGAATGTCAACCATACTCTGGTTTGTGGGATGGAATGCACTTCTCAATTTCTACTCTCAGTGTGGTAATCCATCCCCATCGGGGCACTGTGCCAGAGCATCTTGTCAAGTTTTGGGCATGCCTGCCCCATCTTTGACGTGATTCATCGTGAGAGAAGGTATCGTAAAAAGCGACCACCATTGTCGTTAGTAACTCTCTCTGCAAGTCCGCGCACCCGAACCATGGTGCCAGGTTAGGCTTCCAAGGTTATGGCATGCGTTGAAGAGCTGAAAAGTTCTGCCAAGGTTGCCGGTTTGCTGTTATGAAGCCGACGTACGAGTGACACAAAAATGCTGATGCAGGTCTGTGCCTGGCTCGATTATGTCCCAAACCGTCTGCCGTTCGTTCCACTTTCAGGGTCGGAAGTCAGATTTGGCGTCACACTCTTAACTTACACGACCTGTACATGCAGGGAAACCTCTCCTAAGCTTCTTTGAATCATAGTGAAGGGTTGAAAATAGCAAGCAAGTCGACGCCTTGCAATGCCGGTGCTGAGGCAGTTGCTGCTTCGCAGGGCAGGTGAGGGGCTTGCAGCACTGTCGACAGCCATGACATATCTGATGTCCACAATACTTGCATATTAGCATTGATCAACTACTAGTTGACGTGATGTGTTGCTGCCTGCACGTTCTGCTGGCCATATGTGTGCCACCAGCACTGCGGGCCGCTGCTGGAGGGTGCCAGTGCACCCAGAACTTGGGCATCAGGGCTCTGAGCAGTGTCCACAGTCAGAGCAGCAACAATCAGGGCGGGAGCAGCCCCAAGCCGTCAGCATGGGGCATGTCAGTTGTCGCAGCTGCTGCGGCAGGCATGCTCATGACGACTGGTGGCATCAGCTTGGCAGATGCAAAACGGGCAGCTGGAGTCAATGCCAAGGTTGAGCAGCAGCAGCAGGACGAGCACAGCAAAGGCACTGGTGCTGACACATCTGGCAAGCTGCCAGAGTACACAGCCGACCAGGTTGCCCAACACAAAACACCAAAGGACCGGGTTTGGGTGACTTACAAAGACGGTGTATATGACATCACAGACTTCATCGCGCAGGTGAGACCCACCACCCTTGTGGCTGATTGCTGCTGCAGCCTTCAATATGCTGCCTTGCTTGCCTGCTTCCTGCCAGCCTTGTGTGTTGTAGAGAACTCAAACACAAGGCAGCTGCAAGGCTGCAATCAATGCCACCAGCATGCCATCAGAACGTGGCTGAAGAGAAGCTGCAGCACACATGACTACCACCTGCCTTTACAAGAGTCCTGTCCTGCACACACGTCAAGTATCCTTGCAGCACCTGGCCATGCCTGCGTTGCATGGCCTCACACCCCCCACATGAAAGACCCTACAGTCGTGTGAGCATCCATGCCCATGCCGTGTCGTGTTCTGCTTGCAGCACCCGGGCGGCGCAGCCAAGATCATGTTGGCAGGTGGGCATACGCATGCAGCCTTGTCTGGGGACTGTGTCCGCAGCCGCGGCCACTGCAGCAGCAGCAGCAGCAGCAGCGTGCAGCAGTGGCTGCCGACAGACCCAGGGCTGCTGCAGCTGCAGCCCCTCAGACACTGAAGCTTGAAACCAAAGTGATGCAGCTGCATAACTTGCAGCTGGCTGCCAGTGTGATGCTTGGGGTGAGTGGCACACCATGTATCCATGCATGCTCCGCGCTGTTGCACATGCTGTGCTGTTGGCTGCTGTGTGTCGTCCTGTCCTGCAGCTGGTGGCTCTGTGGAGCCTTTCTGGGGCCTGTACCAGCAGCATCAGAAGCCAGAGATCCGTGAGATCCTCAGCAAGTATCGCATTGGCACACTCAAGGGTGCACCACAGGCATCAACAGCTGTACCCGAGGTGCGAAGTCAGCTGTGAACGACTCCTGCTTTGCTGAACCTTTGTCAGCCCGTCAACTCAGCAACTGAAGTGGGGTGCATTGGGTTGCCCATTGTGTTGAGCAGCTGTGTCAGGTACAGGCGGTGCTGCTAAGATGCAGCATGATGCACAGTATATAAGGCACAGGGGAGCCTGCCAAAGGGTTCAGCGCATGCCAGCACTACAGCTTGCTAATGAACCATATGCATGCACGCCTCACCAACCTCGTGTGTGCATGGTGTTGCCATCAACAGCAGTGGCTGCAGGCACGCTAGTAGTTGACGGCAGCTGAACAGAGCAAACTGCAAACATGCGGACAGGGCTATCCAAGCCTGTGTGTTGGCATTGCATGCAAACAGGCTGAGTCAGCAAGCAAACCAGGATGGCGCCATGAAAGAATGACTTGACCTGTGATCACACCATCAGCCCCTGCATAAACACATAGACTTTGTGATTGCATGCACTGCTGTACGTGCAGGACCCCTACAAAAACGAGCCCAGCAGGCACCCTGCGCTGCTGGTGCGCAGCAGCAAGCCCTTCAACGGTGAAACACCCCCAGAGCTGCTGGCAGCTGCAGTCATTACGCCTGTGGACATGTTTTACGTGCGCCACCACTTGCCAGTGCCTGAGGTGCCCACAGACACATACAGCCTCAAGGTGAGTCACCATCCGTTATTGACATGACTCGTGCCCTTTGGCACCTGGTCGCGGGGCCCATCGCCATGTATGTGACCGAGCTGCTGCTGTGGGCTGCTCATCACGAAACTGGCTGTCATATATTGTGAGCACCATGGATGCACTGCCAGGATGCAAGCTGGGGAGAAGTAGGCCCGCAATGCTGATGATGCGTGCACTGTAGACCCTGGTATTTTGGTGTGAGATGCGGTCAACAGGTTTTGCCTGGCACACCCTGATCATCAGTTGTACGAAGGCCATTGCGTGCCAGGCCAGCTTGCAATTTTGAACCAGTAGAGGCGGCTACCTGGCTGCCCTGTACTCTGCTTGACCAACCAATTCAAACCTGCCTGGTTGACCCCTGCCGCGCTGCCGTCATTGCGCCATGCCACATTCACCAACCCAGGTCGAGGGTGCAGGCATGCGTGCCCTGCAGCTGTCCCTGCCCCAGCTGCAGCAGAACTTCAAGAAGTTTGAAATCCCTGCAACGCTGGAGTGTGCTGGCAACAGGCGCGCAGAGATGAAGGCCATCCCATCAGCCAGCGGCAGCCACACCATCAAGGGCTTGGACTGGGACGCAGGGGCAATCGGCACAGCTGTGTGGGGCGGCGTCTTGCTCCGGGACGTCTTGCAGGCAGCAGGTGAGCCACTTGACTGTCACAACGGTCGCGCGCGTCATTGCTGCGCATGCTGTTGCATGCTTGGGCGCTGGGGCGCTTAGCACAGCATTGTGGGGTGGGTGAACGTTAAGAGTGTTGAGCAGGCAGCCAATCAGCTCCTGCTGACACCGCACGCACCTTTTCGCCAGGCGGGCGGGCCTGCGCTGTGCTGTGTGCTCACCTTGATGTGTTGCGTAGCGCCACGCTGTGCCACACTGCCCTGCACTGTGCTCCATGATGTGGTGTGGCGTGCCAACGTATCCTATGCTGTGCTGGGATGCGCTGTGCTGTGCAGGCCTGCAGTTGGACGACGCCTCTGTGGCTCACATCCACTTCTACGGCCATGACAAGGACGAGTCAGGCACAGCCTATGCTGCCTCCATCCCCATCAGTAAGGCCATGTCAGAGGCAGGAGATGTGCTGCTGGCGTGGGAGATGAACGGGCAGTCATTGTCACGGGACCATGGCGGGCCACTGCGGGTCATTGTGCCCGGCACCACTGGGGCACGCAGCGTCAAGTGGCTGGGTGAGCGGCATTGGTGATGTCTGTTCACAGCTGCTGTGTTCGGTGTGCGCATATTAAGGGTGCATGCTCTTGAATGTTGTGTCGCAAAGCCCAGGAAGCAGCCTCATACCTGCAACAGCAACATGCATGTGCACAGACCGTCTTGTTGTCAGTGCTGATGAGTGTGAAGCATACCATCGTGGTGTGCTTGTGCCTTGATCCTCATGGTGTGTGGCTGTGCTTGCAGACCGTGTGGTGGCCAGTGCTGATGAGTGCCAGGGCCACTGGCAGCAGAAGGACTACAAGGCTTTCTCACCAGGCACTGACTGGTGAGTGCTGGACAAGCCAGGGCAGAATCAAGCAGTCATGGTGCGGTGCTGGCTTGACGTTACTCATCGACAGTGGCAGAAGGGTAACAGGCCCTCCACCAAGTACTGAACACTGGGTGAACACATACCATGAGGCATGCTATTCAGTGGGTTGCTGTCTCAGGTGTCGCATAGCTGTGTGTTGACGGTTGCTTGTGTGAAGGGCAGTTGCAGCCATCGCGCTGACAATCCCCCCCTCCGCATGTGTGTGTATTCAGGGACAACCTGGACTGGTCGTCAGCACCCGCGATCCAGGAGATGCCTGTTGTGTCAGCTATCTGTGAGCCCGTGCAGCAGCAGGTGTTCAGCAAGTATGAGGGCGAGATCAACCTCAAGGGCTATGCCTGGAGTGGAGGGGGCAGGGACATCATCCGCGTGGACGTCTCCCCTGATGGTAAGCAGTGGTGTACAGCCCACCCCATGAGCCACACTGGCTCCCTGTTATCCCGACCAAGCAACAGTAACAGTAGCAACAGTAAGCCTCGCCATCCGAGTCTGCAAACACAAGTGTTGCCAGTTGGCAGAGTTGCAAGGAAGGGGCAGTAGATGCGCAAGGGCAGGGGAGTTGCTGCAGCAATGTACGGAGCTGTCACAGGGAACCGTGGGAATGGGTGCGGGGCATGTAGTGTGTGTGTGTGTTTGGAAGGTTGCAGCAGCAGGAGCATCAGGGCAACTTTCACCTCAATCCGGTGGTGTGCAGGTGGCAAGACGTGGACGGCCGCGCAGCTGATCAAGGTCCCCCACAGCAGAGCTGACAGGGCCTGGGCTTGGACCCTGTGGGAGGTCACCCTGCCCCTGCCTGACGGCTTCACTGGCCCACTGGACCTGGTGTGCAAGGCCACAGACGCGGCCTACAACACGCAGCCCGAGACAGCCAGCAGTGTGTGGAATATCAGGGGCCTGGCCAACAACTCGTGGCACAGGGTCGCAGTGACAGTGGCGGACGAGTAGAGCAGCCTACAGTGTGGAAGCAGCGCCAGCAACGGCTAGCTGCGTGTTGCCAGGTGTTTGCACAGCATGTGCTTGACACTCTGTAAGATGCTTGTGCTCCTGTCTGGGTGAATGTCTTTGCACTTGTCTGGGTGAATATCTGCTGACAGTCCGGGCTGCCGCAGCGCAGGCTTTGCTATGTGATCATGGTGTGTCACACCGCAAATCAGAGTGCTGTTGACCGGGCATCTGTAACAGTCACTGACATAAGGTTTGACAGGTCAGAGTAACTGAGCTGATGACTTGCTCAGACTGCTGTCACACTCTTGCAGTGATAAGCAGCTGGCCATTTTGGTGTGTCGGCAGTGGGCGTTCGAGGCGGCCGTTGGAACAGCGGTAAGATACTCGCGACTTCTGGCAGGCGGTTACAGTGCACAACAGACAACAGCACCCTGGGTGCCAAGTTAGCCAAACCTGCATACATATACCTTCATACAATACCTTCAAAGGCCTCTGGACATGATGATGACTGACAACGACAGCACCAGTCAACTGAAGTCCATGCCTGATTCTTGACAGCAGCTGCAGCAAAACCTGCAACGTGCACATGCAACATAAAGCGGTCTACACCTTCATCATTTGCATGCCTGATTCATGATATTCGCAAAGCAGCCCTGCCAACTCTGCCTGCCAGCCCTGGAAAATGCATCAAAATCAGGTGTGTCAAGCTCTCAGTGAAGAGCAAAAGTTTGACTGAAACCGTCCTCCATGACAGCTGCTCCAGAGACTCGCACCCAGAAACAACCCACTGCAGTGAAGTCCCATGCACAGTGTTGGAAAAGGTGGACAGCTGCACCTCAGAGCCAGCACAAGAACGACACCTGAGGTCAGCCTGATGAGGGGTGTGAAGCATGATCTGGCACCAGGAAAGTGGTTGACTACTAGTAGGTGCGTGTGCAGTGATGCCGACATGAAGCCAGGCTGGCTGCGCACTCCTGACAGACGCCTCATCGACAAATAATCAAGCGATCAAAGAGCCACCCACATAGCTGAATGCTTCTTGCGGGTTGCTGCTCAACACGGCCGACACACTGCACATGCAAAAAACACAGGCACACATTGACGACATGCGTGAAGGCACTGGTGCAGAGTGCTGGAGTTCTGCGCTCAGCCCCCACAGTCTTGACTGCTAACGTTTCTACACCCCACAGTGGGAGCCCACCAGTGGAGTCAGTATGAAACATCAGGGTCATGGCCGATGTTGATGGCCAACCAAACACCACACAAGATTGACGTTCAACCGCGTGTGTACGCACATAAGGTCCCTGCCAACCTGTACCATTCCCAAACTCCTGCAATGTGTTGTTGGTTTGAATCACCTGCGATGTGTGGAAGGGTTGAAACTGTGGGCTCCTTGAATACTTGAAGAGTTTGCAGTGTTGGTGTGCACTGCAAAAATGGAGCCCTCAAACCTGCTGGCTGCCGTGTAACGGCACAAACAAACCACACTCCCTTGCAGACGATGGACCCTTGCATAGGCTTGGCAGTGACAACGATACCAATCTGGCTCAGCCTGCTGAATACCACAAGGGCCGAATGAGACTCAGTGCCAGTTGGGCAGCCTCTCAGCGTCCCAGACAAATCCGAACACGACATGGCGATGCGCGCGCCCGCAAATCTGACAAACGCAGTGAACGAGCCCAAGGACGATCTGGCCACAAGGCAACCCGCTGTCTCAAGCGACTCCCCTACTCACGAACTGGCAGTTGCAGCTGGTGACACACATGCATAGCATGGCCATGTATGTGTGCAAAGTGCATCCGCGTCTGCATTGGTGCACACAACACACCGACACCGTCGGCGCTCTTGCACGAGGCTGCTCGTGAACAAGGACACATACGAGACTCAACACACAAGGAACAGCATTACTGCTGTTGTCAGTTGTGCTCCCGATGGGGGCATGCACTGGCAGCAGCCAGTGGCAAGGACATGAAGCGTTGCTTTGCAGCAACACAAGGAAGCATTGTGTAACAGTAGGGGATGCCCTTCTTGCACCTGACCCAGCATAGCCCACAGAAACACACATGAAGGCACAGACATCGCAGTTTGTGCCAACCACCACGGTGCAGTTCAAGCAGACACAGACCTTGCAAAGTCTCACTAACGAAGCCATCCACAGACCCAAGAAGACTTCAATGCATAGCCGTACTACCAGCCTGGTTGAGGGCATATGTGGAGTGCTGGGTGTGAACCCATGCATGCCCACATGCGGTGCATGCACCCCGAAGCCCAACATGGGTTAGAGCCTCCTACCAGGATGCTTGGGTTGATGGCATGTGAGTATGAGCGCCACAAAAGGTGGTAACTGCTCTCACAATTCGCAGGCGTGGCACAGAGATTTGAAAAGTCAACACAATGCACTCAGCGAGGCCAACCAAGCTGTCACCTTCGATGTTGCAGAGACTCACTACCAACAGGGCATCAAGTGTCTTGATCAGGCCATGGCCGTGCATGTTCATGGGGGTCCTCTCTGACTGGACGTCAGAGCGGCTCAGCAAGTATTGGAGAACACAGACTCACTCAGAGCTGTTGCCTGCAGACAGCTCCACTGCACGCTTGAGGGCCAGCAGCTCACCACCCAGGGCACAGGAGAAGGACAGCGCTGCAGTTGCCAGGGATGCCTGGTCTGCTGCCACGAGCAGGGCTGCAGCGCCTGCGAGGCCCATGCCCAGGTTGGCGTGTGCCAGGCCTGAGATGATGGTCGCCTGGGCAGCTAGGTCAAAGATGTCAGCCACCAAGGCCGTCGAGAACAGGGCAGCAACAGCGTACTGGCCGCTGGCTGCCTCGGACTTGACACGTTCGTAGTCCTTGACCATGACCTTGGAAACAAAGTAGAAGCCTGTAGACACAGACAACACAGGACACGTCAGTTGGAAGTGTGGTCAACATGGTTTGACATGCGGTCGTTGTGCTCTGAACAGGCATCATGCGGTTGGATCACAACGCAGTGATGTTGGATCACGACGCAGGCATATGGCAGTATGCATGCAGCAAGTCATAGCTGGGCGGCAAACGACTTTCTAACTCACCCAGCACAGGGATGCCGATGGTGAAGCGCCTTGCCAGACGAGCAATGATCTTGCGGTTGACCTGACGCAGCAGGAGTTTGCGGGAGAAGCCCTTCAAGCGGGGCTGTGCCTTGGGCAGCCACGCAGACAGCACACCAGGGGCTGCGGTCTCCTGCAGCTGTGCTGGCAGCTCAATGGCAGCAGCAGAGGAGGAGTACTCCTGGGACCGCTGGAGGTGCACCTTCTGTGAGCTGTGGGGCACAGAGCTGTACCTACGGGCGTAGGCCAGGTCAAAGCTGAATGCTGAGGTGCTGCGAGCAGCTGCAGAGCTGTTGACGTGCATGTCCAACAGGGTGCTGCCGTTGGCGAGGGGCCACCTGGCCCGGTGCTCAAAGCCACCAGCTGTCCTGGTCAGTTCACGTGCCAGGGGTGCAAAGGTCCATGTGAATGCTGTGCTGATGGATGTGTCTTGGTTGCTTGACTGCGTGGGCTGCTGCTTGCGCAGGGGTGTAGGAGCTGTCAAGCTCAGGAAGGAGCTTGACCTGCTGATGATACGCAGTGCGTGCAGTGCCGTCGGAGCAACAGCAGTGCTCAAGGCGGGCAGCATGGTAGCGGTGGTGGACAGCATAGCCATGGAGATCCTGTGTTGTTGGGAGTTGGCGGGAACAACGCATATGGTCAACAACGGCGTTTCGAGCTCTCAAACACTTTTTGTTCAATATTGTTCATGTTCAGACAGCGTGCCAGGCCAGCCAGGTCCTATGCAAGCGAAAACAACGTGACACGGCATGTGCAGCTGCAGCATGCATGAAACAGCTGCCAGGCCACCAGCAGACTTGAGCGACTGTTCAAGGTAAATCACGGGGTTTATGAAGAATATAAACAAGGCAACGAGCACTCCGACAGCCCACGGCGTGTCGGAGAGCAAACTGCAGCATGCAGTCAGTACCTAGCAAAGACACACTCACGAACTTGCCTTTATATAGCGGCCCGAAGTAGTATTTGGGAGGAACAAACACAGGTCTCCCGGGGTGCGAGTGGAGCGACTATTTCGAGGCTGGTTGCAGAGGCACAAAAAAGCAATATCTTCCGGATGTCGTAGACGTGAGCTTGCTATGAACAGTTTATGGTTGAAACGAGTAACGGTACCGGTTTTGCCAGCACTTATACGGGAAGCCGCGGAGCTTGAAATCCCTTGGAAAGAGTGACAAAGACCTGGCCTGACAACGCCCTTCCAAGTTCACGCATGCGAGGGCGAGCCAGCCAACACAGAGCCAAGTTTTGCTTTGAACATTTGGTTGCGTTCTAGGTGTCACCCCGACGTGTGGAACAACAGCCACTAGATCGTTTGTCTTTCAGTTCCACTCAACCCAGCACAACGAATTGAGAGCGCCATGCAGCTTCAACACGGACTTTCTGGCTTTGTAAAGCCTTTTGGCAGCACCAGGCCTTGCCAGAGGCGTGTCACAGGTGTGCCCCCTACCCACAGTGCTTACAGCCAGCTCAACCACTACCACTGCCTTCACCATTGGCAGGGCTGGCACAGGCAGTGATCGCAACACTCAATGGATCTTGTATCCTGTGGCTTGAGCAGATCGTTCTGTTTGCTATGCTTGCTGCTGTGAGATACCCTTCATATTGCGCAATGGCAGCAATGAACACCCGTGGTGCGTGTGCACAATGCATGTCACACCACAGCCTGCACTGATGTCAGCTGCAAAAAACAAATTATCTTTGTGTTTTTGTTGGATTCGTTTGCAGTGTCAGTGCGAGCAGAAACAGGCAATGGCAGCAGTCAGTATGACTATGACATGATCACAATCGGCGCTGGCAGTGGTGGCGTGAGGGCATCTCGTTTTGCAACCAGCTATGGTGAGTTACACGATCATGAGTGTCATACTGGCAACTGCAGCATGCTGTTGTTGCTCAAAGCACATCAGGTGCTGTACCATGCAAGGTGCATTGTCCTGGGCCAGAGCTGCTTGTCGCCAGGCCTGAGGTGCAGGCACACACAGCACAGTTTTGGCAACAATGCTGGCACCAAGCAAGGCACCCTGCAAAATGCATGAACATTGGGGAGCCTGCAATGTGCGCTACATGTGCGCCAGGTATGTGGCTACCACATGCTGCCCATGGTCACTCTTGCATCTGGGGTGTGCGGCTGCAGGTGCCAAGGTGGCCTGTGTTGAGCTGCCATTCGACTACATCAGCAGTGAAACCAAGGGCGGCGTGGGCGGCACCTGTGTGCTGCGCGGCTGTGTGCCCAAGAAGCTCATGGTGTATGCCAGCGAGTATGCAGACGACTTCAAGGACAGCGTCGGCTTTGGGTGAGGGCCCGTTCAGAGGACACGGGGGCCAATTGCATGCCTTGAGGACAGCATCTTGCTGCAGCACACGCATGTTGGTCCCAAACAAAGTGTATGTAGCTGACCTGTGTGGCATCTTCAGCCATTGCTCATCATGCCTGTCTCCCAGCAAGAGCACTCCTTTCCTGGAGGCCCTGCATCCTTGCCCTGCATCCTTGCGACCAAGACATCCAGGTTAGCAGGCAGAGCAGCAGCAGCAGCAGCAGCTGATGCAGTGCTGCGGCCAACCTCACGCATGTGGGCTAGTCGGATGCCAACCCAAGCACCAGGCAGTACCTTCCAACAGGCACTCATGGACCCTGTCCTTCCCTCTGCTCTGCATGGCATGCCCCCAGGTGGGAGGAGCGGGACCTGCCCCACCACAACTGGACAAAGTTCATTGACGCCAAGCGCAAGGAGCTGCAGCGCCTCAACGGCGCGTACAAGAACACCCTCAGCAACGCCAAGGTGGAGCTGCTGCAGG